>JAIPMN010021019.1:0-19246 GCA_020650975.1 Apostichopus californicus | reverse complement strand
TATCCAATACGTACACATTCCGGTCTACCCTAGCCTACAGTATAAATTGATCCTTAATTGTGTGCTCCCAAAGACAACCCCCCCCCCCCTCTCTAAGGTCACTGGCCTCCTTCCTTCCTGATTTAACCATTAATCAAAGAACAGAGTATTTCTCATAAAGGAGTGATATATATGCATAAGTTACTTTTCATAGATTTGATACCTTCCTTAACAATATGTTACATATTACTTTGAGCAACACAGACAGCTGTCTGCATCTCCTTTGTGCAACACCTAGTACTGTATAAATATTTCAAAAAAACAATAAATAAAAAAATAAAATAAAAAAAGTTGAAAGAAATAACCTGTTCTGAAAGCATCATTGCATGCAGTATAATTCATAATTGGCTGGTTATTATATGTGTATATATAGATGATCTGTAAAGGAGGGTATATAAAGTAATTGCACACATTCTGAATATTAACTCAACCACCGCCACTTAAGTTTCATTTTCGCATTAAAACATAAATGCACCCATCTGCTTTTTTCATTTACAGCGTCTGGACGAGGGTTCCGCAATTTCAGCGGGATCGACTCAATTTTCTCTCAACATGCAAATTAATTTAAATCTTTGATATGAATGTCGCTGTACTTGTACAGTAGTGTCATTCTTGTAGTACAGCCAAAAATTGTTAAAATGACTGGAGAAGAACTCTGTAAGATTCCGATGGAAGAGGTCAGATTGACCCTTGACCCAGGCATTTTCTCTACGAAATTTCTACCATGTATAGAGAACAAACTAGTTTTCACCATGTCTAGTTTGTCATCCAAATGGTCTTTAATAATTTATTTTATTTCAGGAGAAACACTTGACTTGTTTATAGTTCTTGTCAACACGAGATGAAAGTATCATAGTAAAATATTGTACATCATCCCAATTGCCAGAAATGTTTCACCATGTCATTTTGTTTTGTAAAACGTTATCATTATAAATGTCTTTTGCTTGACATGGTTAATGTTGTATAGAACATTTAGAATCATTCTTGAAGGAGAATATTCATACCTAATGTACCTTAACTATTTTCTTTTGTGTGGGGAGGGGGCAGGGGATGAGGGAGGGGTTAAGATCAGTGATATTAATGTATCTGGCAATATAAATTGTTGACATTGGCCTTCCCTCTATGTGACCCCACCATCTTTGTCTTGTCTGCAAACTTTATGTAGTTTCTCAAAACACTTGTTTTCGAAGCAAAACGTAAAATAATAAAGTCTTAATATGAGAGACTCCAATGCCATCCCAATTTCAAATTCCAACACTGCACAGAATTGACATACTGGAGCTTACTGTACAGTACCATGACACTAACAGTATCTGCACACACAGTAATGCTCAATTTTGCAGAGGAATTTTGTATGTGTACATCTATATAACACATAAAACATTTTGCTAGATAGGCCGGTATATGATAATTTTATCACTTGCCAATTTGAAAAAAAAGGGAATTTCTGAGGAGCTAAACAACTGAATGACTGCCGACTAATTAAAATATGACAGTGATGAAGCTATTTTGATGGATGCAATGAAGGGGTAATTTGCTAGAGGTGAATGTGAACCTTACGGATGCATAATAAGTACTACGTAACTGTCTTCTTGACATTCAACTAAACCTGTTCAAATAAACTCCAAGCGAATTGTCTTTTGTCTTTGCTATGAGTTGTCTTTAAAAGACAATAGTTTTAATTTTCATTTGTAAGAATACATCTTTTTTTAAGCAAGTAATCAATTTTTTTAATATTTAATTTTTTATTTTTTTTATTTCTCTCTCTATCAAGGAATTGACAGATCTTTGTTTACTGGACAACCATTCAATGCACAGTTAGTTCTCTGTTTTATATATATCTTCTGAACAAAAAACATCTGATGAGGAGGATATGAGAGAACCAACAACAATTAGTAACTAGGATGCACGTCCTTACAACAACAATAGGACAATACTTCCTCATGTACAGCCCGAGTAAACAAACTACAATGAATGATGTCCACAGAAAACGAGACTTTTTCCTGATTTAACTGCCAAGATACATGATGTTCCAAATGGAATTTCAGCTGAAGATTGCAACCTGTGTCTGTTTGTATACATGTGTCAATCAGACCAAACAAGGAAAAAGAACAACAACGTATATTTGGATATACCGCAAGAACTCCCAAACTTACTGGTTTGGATATTTACGAGTGACAGGCTTATCTGTCTCCTCATAACCTTTGCACCTGTTCTACCGAGTATATAATGTCCTGGTAACCTTTTAACAGTGTGTGCCCTCTACGACTGGCTCACCGGTCATTGCCCTTCCTTCTCAGTCAACCATTCTTAGTGCCTGCACACGTTTTTTCGATCAGAATGTTTCCTCGGAAATGTCCTGTTCAGAGTTGGTGGTGGGGCGGGGGGTTGGGAGGGATTAATGGGGGTTACAGCAACATCGCCCGGGTCAATTTTTGGGCCCAGGAAGATATGGAGGGTGCAGGAAAAGTATGGGATATATGAAGAGTGCAAAAAGGGAGCCCGGTGACATAACTTTCCCCAATGTTTGACCAGGCTCTCACTGTCTTTGCATCTCATCATTGGTAATTTATAATACTACAGTGTCCCTTAAATCATCCCGTAAATCTCTCGTCCGAGACACCATCGACATTCTCTTCCTTTCAAGGTCTACCATTCAGAAGACAACCTGCATTTGTTTTTTCTCTTGTTTTTCCGTGGCAGTGCTATCCCCCCTTTAAAAAAAACTGTCCACATGATTTTTAAATTTGTGTTTGATCCATTGGCAGGAAGTCATATCAACATCAAATGGCAGCATGAAAATCTAAGACACATCTATGACAGTTTTGGGCTTGTTATATGGATAATTAACTTTAGTACAGACCTGTGTTAATCTGTACTATGTATGTCCAAATGGTTGTCATTAAGATGCACAATAAGAACCATGAAGTATCATCTTTACTTTTAGTAGTACCATCAAGACAGCTTTGGTTTACTTTGAAATGTACCCTCACAAGACAACCTTGGTTTACAGTCCTTCATATGACTGTACATAACCTTCCATCCAATGACTTTCGTACAGAGTACTAGTGACAGTTTCTATACAAAGGCCAATCTAAAGGAAATGCCAGGGGAAGTACCATCAGACTGTTGCAACGATCTGCCTATTCAGGAGTGACCGACAGACCACAATAACAGAATCTATGAAGACTGATACCGCCCAATGTAACAGTCCCAGTCACACGATCATAAATTCTGGGTGTTTCATACAATATCAGACACACCACAATAACAGAATCTAAGAAGACTGATACCGCCCAATGTAACACTGTCCCAGTTACACGATCATCATTCTGGGTGTTTCATACAGTATCTGACACATCACAATAACAGAATCTATGTAGACTGATACCGCCCAATGTAACACTGTCCCAGTTATACGATCATAAATTCTGGGTGTTTCATACAATATCTGGCTTGTAACAGGAACTCCCTGACAAAAGTTATTCTACAAATTTCTTACGCATTGCTACAAGGAAGACAGATTTTGCAGATCAAGTATGTAAGTTACTCAAGCATGAAACATGATATACAAAGTGTAAAAGAGAAGTAAATATCTGTACAATACAGAGAATCAACAGTTCCAGCTGTGGGTACATGACGATAACTAGGACAGGCCTTTTTTTGCTTTTTGTTGAAAAACTTTCTTATTTTCAGCATTCATGAAATTCTTGAGCAACATAATCTTTTGGAGCATCTTTGGAGCATTTGAACAGCTCAAAGCTGAAATGCATTAAGGCACTGCAACACCGCAAACCTGTCTGGTTAGGGTATTTATGAACAGCGAAAAATTGTCATCACATATTAGGTTCGATGAACAACACGTTCATAGCTGACTTAAGATTTTACTGTATAAAACAGAAAAGAAAAACTGCCAAATGATGTTAATCTAGAACAAACAACACAAGGTACTGTGTATGAAAGGCAAATTATGTATCATTTACCTTGCAGAATACCATGGAAGTCTCTTACTTTCAGTCCTGCTGACACACATAACCAGATCAAGTAGATTGTTATGAAGTTGTACTGTATCAATAAATGCTAAGAATTTTGGGAGTTGTACCACAGTCCACCAGTTTCATATGTACACTTAAATGTAAAGATCAATCTTTTGGGTGCAAACGGTATATAAAACCTATATATATATATGCAGTATGCCAAAGGGATACTGTAAATGTTACTGGATGCCATGTTCACATGTACAGTATGTAACATCAAATTGGCAGGCAAATACATTGTTAGGAAGATTTCCCATCGAAGTTAACCTTTCCAACTCCTGGTTATAAAATGCAATGGCCATGACCTACCTACTTTGACACATTCCAATCCCTGATCACTGGGTAAAGGTTATAGTCAAGATGGCATGATCTACTCTTCTACACGGTATGTTGGAACTGTTACAACTATTCCTCACAAGTTCAATGGAAGAGCATCATTTAATGTAGAACAATACCCTGGGGGTAACAGTGCAAATCCCGCACAGACCCTTCATTGGCAAGCAAGAGTATTCTCCCTTGTTATGTAAGTAAATAACCTCTGGACATGACATGCCAAGAGATGCTTCTTTACTCCTTGCTATTTCACTTTCATGGGCTTTTTTCTTTCCCTGGTTTGAACATCCAAACCCCTCCCCCCCTCCCCCCTCATCCCCCAAGGCAGTGAAAATAACACTCAAATTGTTTTAAGCACCGTGCACTAATGAGCAATAATGCAACAGCACTACTGTACCTTCATCATCAGATGGCATATTAAGAGAGGTTGCAACACACTGAGCGTAGTACGACACAGCGCTAGCAATGCGCACGCTGGCATGAGACGACTACCGTCGTCATCATCAAAGCTGCTCTTGCACGATAAGAATATCGTAGGTTGAACCGAAATGCTCGCTGGATCACTTACTGTGGCTGACTATATAGAGTAGTAGTGTGGTCATGCACATTTAGGTATATTATATATACTGTATATGCTTGCTTAGTGAGTTAGTATTGCCATCACTGTATATCAACAGTAGTAGCCAAGCTCTGCTGTCCAGAGGGGCAGAGCACTGAGCTGCTGAGTTTTCAGTTAGATAATTGAAGCAGTAAATCACATCAAATTGCTTAGGATTTTTTTTATTTAGCTGTTATGATCTTAGCAAGTTCTTTTCAGGCATTACCGGTGCTCTTCATGTCTCTGTTCTTTTCAGCAATACTTTTATGTGTGAGTTTCAGTATTGACTGTATTGGGATGGATCACAGAGATTACTAAGTGTGCAATTTAACTATAGCAGTACAGGGATCATGATGCACAGTACAGTATCATATCAATACTGGTCTACATAAACACTGCTCAAGGGGGGAGGGGGGAGGGGGGGAGGGGGAAGAGGGGAGTTGAAAAGGAAACCGAAATGAGCACTTGATTGTTACAGTAGGTTTTCTTCTTTCTTTTTATACCAAATATTATGTACTGCAAATAATACAGTTGGCAATAATTTCAAAATTTCCATGTTTTACTTCATCATTGTAGTGTATCTTGACTTAGTCAAAGCTCATCTCTCTTTCATTTTTGTTCTGGTCAGCCCAACTGCATGACAGTTGATCATTGGTCAAGTTTTCTACAACAGAATCAAAGGACTGTATTTTTGAAATATCGAATGTTTCCATGGTATAGAATGTTCCTAGGTTTGTGCAGAGTTACAGAGTAAATTAAGTGGGTGCCAAATTAGCAGTTGAGAACAATTTGAAAATGAGGTGGTGGGGGGAGGGGGGAGGGGGTTGTGCTGATTTAGTTGACCATTCTAGGAGAGCTACATATTGTACACACACATATTAGCTCACCTCCTATGAAAGCTATGTATGGTATCATTTAAAGTACATTGCTAAGGAGTAAGGACAGGTCTGCATACAATATACCTAACAAAAATGTTAAAACTGAAATGTCAAAAATATGATGAGCCAGTTGTGTACCCGAGTCGGATATGTCAGCTAGGGGGAGGGGGAGGGGTACCAAAATCTCCCCTGGCTGATTTAGCTAGCCCGGGTAGAATTCTTCATGGAAGAGACAACTCTAGGCAGATCCATGATTTGATAAAGACAAAGAAGAAGAATTAGACCTCTCCTCACATTTAGACCTATTGTAAATAATGAATCTAAATAATGCACAGGGCCTTCCACATATGAGAATTGGATTAAATGACCCCAGGGCCACCCTTACCCCCTTCTTTATAAAATCTTTATCCCGGATCCACCCCTGGACAGAACCATAGAATGAAGGTATGAAGCACGTACCATCAAAACAAATGATTCAAGAGGCTTAATGCATTCCTCTCCACTTAATGCCACTTCAATTTTTTTTTATAGAAACTTTTGACTTAAAACAAAAGTTCTTGAATTTTTAAATACAAATCAAAATGGGATATTGGATATGATGGGGAGGAAAAATTTGAAACTGAATAGGTAAAAAGGAAATATAAGAATTCAGAGATGCCACTTTCCGGAATTCTCTTACATCCATCATGTACCAACATTCCGATTCTATTACATTTATCAATAACTTGTGTAAATGTCTCTGTTTACTACTGTGCAGCCAACACACAGTATTAATTAAGTACTATGCAAGGAGTACATTTATCTATCACTGTAAATGTCTCTGTTTACTACTGTGCAGCCAACACACAGTATTAATTAAGTACTATGCAAGGAGTACATTTATCTATCACTGTAAATATCTCTGTTAACTACTGTGCAGCCAACACACAGTATTAACTACTGTACTGTAAGTACTGTGAAAGGAGTACACTTATCGATCACTGTAAAGTGTATGTTTACTACTGTGCAGCCAACCCACAGTATTAACTGTATCTACTGTGTAAGGAGTACATATCAGTATACTGTACACACTGTGTAGTAGTGTGCTCACTGTCCTATATTACAGCTGTACTGTACTAAGACAGCAAGACAAACATGGGACTCTTTTGGTTAAGTGTCAAATATATTGCTAATCCAATTTAGTTTGGATACTGATGAGATTAGTACAGATTGAACACCTGTCTCACGGGCAATTTTAGCTAACCCTATTGATCCTGTGAAGACGAGGAAGTACAGACTGCAAGATGAGATAATAAATAGATGCTCTGCAATGTAACAGTGCCAGTGGTAGAGTCATACTGACAGTACAGTAGTAGTACCCTAGTAACTCTCAGACTATACAGAACGAGTCCGCCTCAAGTTTATATCCAGGTTATCTCCAGATGGCGATATCATAAACTAAGAGCACCAAATGTACAAAGATTCACACCATTGTCTAGATATTACCCAATAATATTTGATAAATATAATACAAAACTGTTTTTTGTTATGATATTTTATTTCATTTTCTAAACATCCCAGCAACTACACTACATAGTTGTTATTAAGTCAAATACAGGTATAGTAATTGTTGGCAACTTCTATGAGGAATCTGAGCCATGTGGTGTGGTAATCATTGGACCCAATAAGGAAATGGACTAATACTGTAAACAAAAACAACAACAAAAACAACAATAATAATACAGATGACGAAAATTTTTATTGCACTGGTATCCGTCAAAAAAGTTACTTATGCGCCCATTGACAAAAGTGTCTAAAGACAAAGCAGATGGAAACCACAGGTAAAAAATATAAAAATAAATGTTTGTCCATCTGAAGTTGTGAAGTCCTTGAAACAGATGTGTTATCGGTGCAGACTTGAAAGAAGACAGAGATGGAGAAAGTTTGACGGGCTCGGGTACGTTAAATTTCCAAAGATGCTTGGCAGCAGAAGCAACATACAGTAACCATTCCCCTAGGATCGGTTTGAAGGTTTAATCTTAAACCTAAGAATACATTTTTATTCCAAGAGCGTCCAGTATTTGACGAGGAGCGGTATATTCTACTGGTACAGTGGTGACAGTTCAGAAAGATGCGATTGGCGATATGAATGGCAAACATGTACGTATCTTGGCGATGATTCTGAGTGAGACTGGAAAGTCAGCTTACTGAAGGTCTCTTCATACAGGAGGAAGTGTTCTCTAGGTTTGGTGCGTTTGAACTAACATCGACAAAGTTATCTTAACCGGTCAAGTATGCAACGTGAACCACTGTAAGAGCATTTGGAGGTACACTGACCTTACATTTTGCAAAGTTTCTGCAGAAAACTTTATACCTGCTTGAATTTAAAATCATTCTACAAATACAACTGTCCATACGGACCTTTTCGTACGATTACATCAACACTCGTCATGTGACATGCAGTATTGACAGAACTACTAACAAGAGAACTCTTTCAGACCAATGTTTCATTATCAGATATTAGAATTCCTGTCAGCCTACATAGTCGTCACAATAATATAACTTTGACCGTACAATTTTGTCCATATCTCGGACTATCAAAGTTTTAAAATAGAAGTTTGGAGATATTGTTCAAGAAGGTTCAAAGACTGTATATAAACTAAAAATCTAAAACAAGTTCTTGTCACCATGTAGTTGATGCTGTAAGTATCATGTCCTACATTTAATTTATCGTGACACTGTCATGTGACTGTCACAGTTTTTCGGGTTCTGATAAACTACAACTGTACGGTTATGTGCTTATGAAATTTTCCAGAGGCAGATCCTATTGCAAGCATGTATAAATTTGTGCTTATGTACAGGTACCCTGTATATGTGTATAATGATTGCAAATTTTAACATCCAGAGAAGATTATCCCATCATTACAGTATGTATCGTATGACAATGACTGTGCATATTTACACATACCTTTCTGTACAGTATAATGTAGTACATGGGTCAATGTAAAACAGCTTCTTCCAAGACCTTCAAACCTTAACACACAGTTCTGTTCAAACAATATTCTCAGTGTAAAGCTACAGTAACTATAATACCACACAGAGAAATGAAACATATTTGACAGAAACAAAATGGTTATAACAGCAATGTTCATTGTGCAGAACAGTATGATTCCTGATATATTCCAAAACTTACTGGTTTGGATATTTACAAGTGAAAAGCTCAACTGTCTCCCCACAACCTGAGCACCTCGTTCTACCGTGCCTAGAATGAACTGGTAACCTTTTACCACTGTGCGCCCTCTATGACCAGCTCCTCCGGTCAATGCCCTTCCTTCTCATTCTACCATCCAAAGTGCCAACATCGTGTGTTTTGTTTTCTAGCTTTCCTCCAGCGATTTTCGTACGGAATTGGAACCTAGGTTCTTGGTCTTTTCCATAATGTGGATACTGAAGTATTTAACAAGCGTGAACAGCCCCATAAGTACCCTGTTTTTGCATGAGTACCAAAATTTACCTAGAACATTTTTCGGGAGTATTCATATGATCTAATAAAAATAAACAACAATGGTATCTTTCCACAAATTTACTTTGGCAAGTTTTATTGTTTTGGAAGAAAATAAAAAGTATAAAAAAAATATTTTTTTGTGGAATTTTTGATGGCGTACCAAACATTTAACAATCCAGTGCGATACAGTGCCATAATGTAACTTTTTATTTTTACTCTTTATAAACCTATTTTGCAAAATATTTGTCATTGGAATACACAATTATTATCTTTGTGTTCAGAAATACTACCATATGTGTGTTTCTTGACGTTGAAAGAAACCTTATTACTACTTCAACTTCAAGCTTGCCTGTATACATGTACAGTAAATTTGCCATGGTTACAGGAGTCCCAGTGTTCGGGATCTGTTTTACAACTTGTCTGATTACATTGCTAAACCACAAAATAATAACATAATAAATGTGGAAATTATGTCAAACTGACAATGTTTGAAATGATGCCAGGTACAAAATGGATATCAGTCTGGTGACCTGAATACTCTTCTTCCATCAATGTCTGAGAGGCAAGAAGCAAAAAGTTAAAAGGTAAAGATCAAATTGTGACAACAACTATGAGAAATATGTGAAAAAAAAAGACTCACCTATAAGATCCCTGAGAAACTCACACTCTAGTATGTGTGGAAATTTCAATATCTGCCTCCACTTTTTACTTCGACCTTTACCTTTACCCCCGCCACCTGTGAAAATGAGCAGAGGAGGAAAAGAACAGGAGTTAGTCAATACAATAAGAGAGTGAATAGGGAGACTGGCAAAATTATGATTATCAGCAGCTGGATATGACAAACCATTAAGGTGAAAAATAACATTTTTTTTCAATAAGTCTGCTTTGGAAACTATACACACAGAATAGTTGTGATGACACCCAACTCTAGAAACTGTGGGTAGTGCATAAAATACATACATACAGTATACATACAAGAGCATACACTATATACAGTAATGTTACAATTGATCTCAACACTTGAAGCTAAACCCGAACTCACCCAGGTTTCAAATTGCAAGACTCGTTTATGTATTTATCTCTCACAACAGTCAGAGCTCATTTTAAGCTGAGATACTAAGGAAATTACTTCTATGTCCAGCATAGTGACTGTATAATTCCCCCAAACCTTACTGGGTTTTTAGGTATTTACAAATGGGGATACTCACCTGTCTCCGGCCTACTTATGCACTTTCCCTCATTAAATTAAAACCTTGTCTCTGGTAACAATTTTTGCTGTGCGCCCTCAATCTAACTGACGTAGCATCCGGATGTTAAATGCTTTGTTACCTATTTTTATCTTTGAGTTTGCTTGCTGTAATAATTAAATTTTTTTTCTTTTTGGCAATTGAATTCATGAAGTAATTATGAATCACTCGTAAATGGATGGGAAAGAATTTGTATCGACTGCAAATTTTTTTAATGGTATCAGGCACTGATTTTGAAGAACAATGCAATGGCATTTCCAGAATATCAATATTACGTAGATGTGTCTTTTTTACCACAAGGTTTTAAAGGTTAACATGACAATACTATACAGTTTTACAAACAGCCTTAATAAACCCATATGTTAACTAACAATGCATTAGACACTGATGGTAGTCTGCTACTTCCGAGAAGGTATACTGTAGGTACAGGTAACTATTTCTGAATACGATCCCAGTACGATTATAACACTAATGTACAAAACTGATATATGACAGTGCATATCATATAGATTTAAAAGCTGCCTTTTGTAAAAGATTTATTGCAATTCCTACAATTGAACTTGTATGTTCTTCTGTTATAATGAAAGGTATGGTACCTAAAAACATAATCTGTTGTAACATTGCTCATCAAAATAGAACCAGACAATTAGTGAAAATCTAGGCCTAAATTTGGTCAAGGGTTTGCAAATGAGAAGCGTTGGGTGATGAAAATTTCTGAATTGCACCATTTCCTATTTGGAATGATTGATGTCGTACAGATCTGCTACTACTTACTCAGTAGAATTGGTCGAATGGTTGTAATTGATAAAGTTTGTATTCAAAGTATGGTTTAATTAATAAGTTGGAGGATACCAAAATATGTAGCAGTTGTACAATGCATGAATAACACGACTTAGTCCGAGTGACACAGAGTTGTATAAACCAACGTACTAAAAGTCTGTTAATCCAACGTCTATCAAACAGGTACGTACAGAACAAGTGGCGTAGGAATCTGTTATACTGTTAAAGTCAGGAGGCTGAAAACTGGTGGGTCGTGGGTCTTCCCTACTGTAGAAGAATCTTAGCTTTGTACGTAGCTGCAACAATGGCACAGGAGGGCTGTTGGAAAGTCTAGTTATTGAATAGTCAGATCCCAAATTTCTAATTTTCTAAATTACACAGATTTCATGGCTTCCTGGAAATTTTCATTTTCCACATCAGAAAAGTTAGACATTTTGTCAAATTATGAGGAATGTTTGGGAAATTAGACATGTACTACAGTGTGTGGGGATTATACAGTATATACGAAAAGAAAAATGGATACTTTGACTGCCTGGATCTCCTTCTGAAGCTTATTACAAATGATCTACTGTAGCTGAATGATATTTTGCAGTGCTGTGAAATGTATCTTTGCTAAAAAAGTGAAGGGGCAAAAACATACCCCTACCTCTCCCCTCCCCGACTTTGAAAAGCTCTGCCCCTCTGTTCCTATGCCCATGCAGTATCATCGGCAAGCTATTGATACAGTACTGTAGTTTGTCGTTTGCAAAAAGGAAAACTCGAATAGTGGCCCAAAAATTTCCTCCTCAAATCGTATTTAAGACAGAAAAGAGGGGTACTTCAATGAACTCATTTTAACAGCCTATCACAACCAAGGCCCTAAAAACAAACCATTCAAGGGGGAAAATAAAATGACTGAAAGCATTTTTTTTACCAAGTGAAGAGGAAATTTAAACCCACAGTCAACCTTCAAAGATATCAATCATTTACATGACCTTCTAAAAATATGACTGCAAATATATCTTGAGGAAATTTGGAAGGAGGAAAAAAAAATGCATTTTCTTATGAACTTGTAGTTAATTATCAACATGCCAATCAAATTTCCCAGGCAGCAGTTTGTACTTTCATGAAAACTAATGATTTTGATACAAGGTCTCTGATTTGAAAATCTGAACTTTTAAGAAAGATGTACAGTAGACATTCAATCATGGAGAAAATAAAGAGTTGAACTACAAAAATACAAAGAGACAATTTTTAAGAATATCCATTATTTTTCCTTTTATGCATTCTTGGAGAACAGTATATGGATGCAAACTTGTGATTGTGACCTATTTTTAAATATTGTTTTGGGGGTTATCATTTTTTTAATGTGTGAAAAAAAGAAGATGATTTGATGTACAACAACAAATGATTTAAATCCAGGTAATGTAAAGTACAGTAATATGTGTCCAAACCCTTCTTACTGTATGTACGATGTCCTGCAAACAGTTCTACGAAAAAAGTATTTACTTTAAATAACAATTTTAGAAGTTATTGCACTTCGAATGTTCACGAGAAACTGAGTATTATGGAAACTGAAAAATACTGTACGACAATCAATTGCAACAATAACATGAAGGATTGTTTCCTGTGTGGAAAACACTGTATATATACTGTCCAGTCTTTTATTTATAATATGCCACTAGAGGTTGCTATGATTTCCTATGAAACCTATGGCAGGACAACCACATATAGCGGGTCAAACGCTGTCAAACACTGTATATACAGAGGTACTGTACTGTACAGTACTTACTGTGTACCAACTTAATGTACATGTACTGCAGACTGTACTGTTCCACAGCAGACAATAATTCCTGTTTTCTATTATTTACTGTTTTGCAATGTGTTGGTAATGTATGCAGCTTTGAAAATATAAATCTCATTAAAAATTTTTTTTTAATTAATTCCATGCAAATTTGAGTACTTTACAAGTTTATGTCATGTATTACTGGTAATGTACACTAACAGTAGAAATGGTTCAACTCCACTTTGCAGTTAAAAAGTACAGTAGGACGATGTTACTGATTTCTAATGTTCACATTGAACATCTAGTGTAAATTAAACACACTTGGATGTACAGTGAGTGCATACAAGTACGTCAGAAGACGATTCCAACAAGTTTTCTTAACGAGCGACACACTTAAAGTACTGTACTTGTCTCCTCATAACCTTAGCATTCTCGCTCTACCCTGCCAAAAGTAACCTGGCACCATACATTACTTTCTTTAAGAACTCAACACCCTCACAATCGGTAATTAACTGTCAATGACCACCCTTTTCATTCTACAGTACCTGCTAAGTGCCTACTGTAGAAGTGTGTTGTTCTGTTAAGAACATGATCATCTGTTTGAAACTTACTGCAGCAATCAGTTACCATCTGGACATTGCTTCGTACTCACCACTTTGTTCTTACAGTTGTTTCAACTGTACTACATCAGTACAGTACAGTATCCATGTCAATTCAGGGTTGTTTGTTTGTTTTCCTGTGGGTGGGGGGGAGGGGCAGGTGTTGGCGCCCATTTCTGGTTGTTGTTTACTACTGTACTGAAGGTGTTTTCTCTTGACTTAACCATGTCATTTCACATACATGTATTATAAACTCAGACATGAAGTGTGTGGCTGTGATACCAACATGTATGATACATCCCAAGATAATGAGGCCTACAAAATCTATGGTGTTATTATTTCACATGACATGCATCACATTTAAGTGGAATGTAAATATGTTCATTAATTACTTCATAAATACCGGGCCTCGTCTTTAAAAAATTCCAAGTGTGCTAAAAATATTGCACTCCTCGAGAAATTGAGGGGTGCTTTACGTACAGGTGCTGAAATTTGCACGCCTCAAAAGACAAGGCCTGAATACCCTACAGCACTTCTTGGTATTCTTGCTTAAAGTATTGTACTGAACTACCTTAAAAATAGTTCATGAACCACTGTACAAATAGTCTGTAACAAAAGAAACAGGAACTTAAAACTTTAGGTACCACACTGTACAGTAAGATTTGGAATAATAGATCAGATATTGACCCGAGGGGTTGTCAGTGGAGAGGCACAGTGCAAAATGTGTTACCAATCGCTGAAAGCTACTGTACTGTACAGCAATGTAGATCAGAGAGTGTGTGTACATACAGCTGTCACTTAAAGGTCCATATTGCATTTATCTGGAACGTTTAGCATTCCCTTGTCACTTACATTTACATATCAGCAGCTTGCAAATGATGAAAGAGAGATAACTGTCATAGACTTTTTACTCTGCAAACCCTATTTAACGAGTAGTTAACCTTTTCGTAATGCTTGACAATTTTGTCGGCCCAAACAATAACGCATGTACACCAGACCTTTCTTGTTCTTATTTTGAATCAACCAATCAAATCATCTCTATCAAGTGAAATCAGACAATAACAATAACGCCTGTTTCCCTCACTTTACACAGACATTAATTTACTAGGCCTATACACCTAGAAGTAACTGAGGCATGCGTTTTAGCAATTTCCTTTACCAGTAACAATAACTGCCAATCAAAACCCCCAAAAGAAGAAATATAAGCTTTTAATAAATATTCATCACGCATATTGAAGCCTTCGTTAACACGAACAAGCTAACTAGCCTAACACAGGCAAATCATAGGTATATATTTGCAGCCTGTACATACTAGTGTATTACTAACCAGTAGTGTTAGTTGGTAGACATTCGTGAAACATATATACTAATGTTCACCATACTGTAAACAGTAGGCCTTGTTATTTGGATCAAATTTGTTGTTCGTATCACTTAAAAGTACCCTGCAGATGACTTGGAAAATTCTATATACACAAACAGACTAACTAAAATGTTGAACTTTAATGGTTAAATGGGGAAATACACAATATATTTTTAGCATATAAGCCAATAAGATGGTTAAATTCTGACAACTTGTACCTAGAAATAATAATAATGATAATAACCCAAAAACTTGATAAAAAACAATGCTGCATGGATAGCGATTCAAATGAGTTTCTATTGGCCTTTGAACACTTGGAAAATACTAAACTAAACCAAATATAAATTTGTAAAGTATGAATCCACATAAGTAACAACATTCTTGATATATCTATAGACCTGCTTGACTAAATTGGTTTCCTATAGACAAGTTCTGGATATTTTGGGTGACCACAAATCACTGTGATGATGGATATTTACAACAGGTACATATTCGAATGTTATTGATGGAAACAATTAAAACAAATGTGTGCATGTCTGCCCTCATTTTGCTGATACATTACCAAGTATTGGTACAGCATGAAATGCTATGTATTTTCAGGCCTTGGCTATGTATACAGTATATACTAAGGTCTACATGCATGGTACTACCTGTAGTGCTACTGTATACTACATATGGTATACATCAAGAGTCTTGAAACCTACAATAATATGGTACAGTTTATACTATACCTTCATGACACACTAGATGGGAAATTACATAATTCTACCAAAGGGATACAAAGAATGATCCACTTAAAATGTGTAAGAAGTCTCCCAGATTGTAAACAAAGCCAATAATGAAATTGTGCAATTCTAACTGTAAATCATCAGTATCCAGTTACCCTATGATCAGCTTAACATTATTATTACTGGTTTGTTCGGCTAGGCATAAGAATTTTATTTGTAATTTACAGGACTGCATTTGTTACGCCTTAAAAGCTGAACAATCATTTCTAATGTTGACTGTGTCATAATACCTTCGAGTGTACCATGGAACCAAATGCCATTACTGAGGCCGATACTTTAGTTACACGAGTTGCTCTCAGTAAATCTTCGTCAAACATAGAGCTAGGCCTAACATTAAATACAAATACTACCAAGGAGGAAACACACACATAGCACAAGATAGATAGCCCAATAGTTCTTTGGAGAATTCATGTGACATTAAAATTCGTCAGTTTAAAGTATTACACTAATTCACCCCACCATGCTCTACAACCACCAGGCTTTATTAGTGCACAATTATTAGGGACTCAATGGCCTAAATTACTACTGCCAAGGTTTATGCTACTGAATAACTACTGTACCACAGTGACACAGTCAGGAGTTCCATAATATACGTTTGTATTTGCACATCAATTTCCTGTGCAACCATTTCTAAATGCAAAACACTTACAGCAGTTATGGAATAGGAATCAGACCGATTAATGGCGAACTTTGCATGCTGAATCAAATCGTGCACAATGACATGTATTCAGCACTGAATACAGTGGAGGCTAGGCTACCATTTTCGTCTTTCCCCATTGCACAACAGTAACACTATCTGTATGAACAGTAACCTCACAACAACATTAAGTTATATTCGTTCGTGGTTTGTAAATTACATTTCAATTATATGGAAGACATCTACAGAGCTCTAATACATTTCTTACCTTCTCGTGCCTTCAAGTACACAGTATTGGCGACAATATTTTCTAACTCCATTGGTATAGGAGAGCTGAAGATATTCCCCGAAAAACACAAACACCCGGGGCGCTGGGGTGTGGTACGCATGCACCTTACAGTAAACAACCAAGAGCTGTTGAATTCACCGTCTAGCAGAACACTGCACTGATCAGCTGTATGGCTTGATCGATAACAATCGCTTGTCAATAATCTCTTGTAACGTTCCTTATGTCGCTTATTAATAGAAAGAGTCTAACAGTTCCTTATTATAAGAGTTGTCAATGATACAAGATTATTCAATTGAAATTAAATTTCTCTACGGCTATGTAAGAAATATTTTGTCAGAGAACTTTCGCGTATTGATTGATCGTTTGCAATATAAATTAGGTAATGTCTCTTATCGCAAACAACATGTGAATGAATGCCAGCCTGAAGAGGTCTGGATCGGAAAGATGCATTTACGGACTGTCATCTTGTTGACAACATGTCTGACATTTGCTACGTTATTTCTAAAAACAATCAAACAAATTTTTCATGAATTTAATGAGGCTCAATTCATAAGAAGGAGTCTCATTTTATTTTAGTTGCTGTTGTTTGTAGAAGACGACGATCACAACAACTCTGTAGCTTACGCCGCGCAGTAATCCTGTCTCCTTGGGTGGGGTGCATGGATTACAATTTGGATGGGGGAGGGGAGGGGTGGGGTGGGGAACAAATTGGTTAACGGTCTATAATAGGCGGAGTTTATGATTCAGAATACGCATGTTACGTTATAGTTATACACTCGGTGTATGGATGTAAGAAATACTTCACGTACTGTCTGTTTTTCTTTGTTTTTGTCACTATTGTTTGTGTGTGTTTTTAAGTTTATGTTTTATTTATTTATTATTTGAGTTGCAATCAATGTATTTTTTTTGTGTGTGTGTAAGGCCTCACATAGTAACATATACTAAACTCAATTAGTTAACATTTATTCGGATGTAGTGTCAGATTGACCAATAGGAAGATGGGCCCCATGACCAAGGAATCATTGAACACTTCCCGGCCATATCCCGGATATATCCTACATGGCAACTTTGTATTATTTGGGTGTGCTTGTAGATTGGAAGCGGAGAGGGAATTGGCAATAGGAAGATGGGCCCCATGACCAAGGAATCATTGAACACTTCCCGGCCATATCCCGGATATATCCTACATGGCAACTTTGTATTATTTGGGTGTGCTTGTAGATTGGAAGCGGAGAGGGAATTGGTGCAATATGGCCCGGAGATGTTAATCCAGCACTGACTCCCTCTGGATGTCGAGTCTAGTCACGTGACCTATAATTTCAAATGCACTGTAAAAAAAATAGTTAATATTTTCTTACCATGCTTTGAACTGTTGGTGAAAGGCTATGTTAGCCTATTTTCAGACAACAAACAAAATACATGCAAACACATACGATCGATAATAGCTTACATAGGTTACCAGTGTCCCCCCCCCCTTCCCTCCCCCCAAAAAAAGAAGCTAGAAAGTCGAATAATGGTCAATGATGTTCAGCTAAACAGTTTACTGCATGCCATGGAACATCATATGAACATATGGTCTTGTAAATATCTGACAATAGTATGGGGCACTACCCCAACATTTCGATGGGACAGAATATTAATCATCAAACCCTGAATGGTTCATGTGAAACATTTATGTAACGTTTAAACCTTACAACTGGCAGTTGAATACACGGCTTAACAGCAGTAAGGATAAAAATGACCAAACGTTGCATTTTTGTTTTCGGCCAATCCTTGTTCATTATTTTGTTCCATTTGTTTCCCCTTAATCCAGCCCCTCCTTCCCCTCGCCTAGCAATTTTCTTTTCATGTTTTTTTTCTTCAAGTTATACCTAACAAGACTCCGTGCGTGACAATTTTCTAGTCACAGTAGGCCTAAAATCATGTTCATCGAAATTTAGTTATAAAATGGACGACAAATTTAATTAATCGGTCATTCTTTGATAAGAAAAACCTTAATTCATTTCCAGTATTGGTACTTACTCCACAAAATTTGCTACATGAACTAGATTTCCATGACACAGTGACGTCACAATAGACTTGTATGTCAGCGAATCACCGACGAAACAAGGATTGGTGGTACAAGTTGATGACTTTGTTAAAAGTGATGTTTGTATGGCCTATTTCCTTTTACATGACGTTCCAGTTATCAAATGGATTTATAAAGAAACGATGATAAATATGTTTGTTCAGACAAACAGGACGGTCAAGTCACCACGTATCAGATGTGTGTTGTGTGAGTACAAGAGTATGAATATGAGTACAAGAGTAAAATTAAATTAACTTCATATTAGTACGTATCGTAATAATAATAATAATAATAATAATAATAATAATAATAATAATAATAATAATAATAATAATAATAATAAT
>JAIPMN010021018.1:0-10073 GCA_020650975.1 Apostichopus californicus | reverse complement strand
CCCCCCCCCCCCCCCCCCCCCCCCCAACTCCACACACATCCACACATACAAATGAGATGGGGAGAAAATATGACACATTTCTCCGATATGTCAGGTAAGACATGTTGAAAGTGAATGAGCCTACACCTGCAACATTTAATCTTCTAATTAATGCAACAGTCAGCTACGGGTATTCATCAAGAACTAATTATAGTACAAACCAAAGTAAAGAGCAGACACTGTAAAGTAGAGTTGCCAACTTTGGAATAAGGAAATCATTTGAGTCGTGTAGGGTCCTGAACACACTGGCGAAAAGCTATGAAATCAAGGCTGTTGTAAAATATGCTTTCACCCCTCCTCCTCCCCTCTCTCATAGCTCTTTTAGATGGAAAAGGCTGGTTGAGGCCACTAAATATAGAACATGCTTAAAGGTGCAGCTATTACATAGCAAGAAGAAAATGTACACATATGCTGTCAGTAGATGTCCATACAAAGACTTATCTACAACACTACTCAATGTGTGAAAAAAATCTGAGGCCACCCAGGTAAATTCTTTTGAAAGCTTCTAGCAAGTTTAAGCATACTAAAAATATGGGGCCAATACTGAAGACCTTTAAAAATTGAACAGCTCAATATCATCCAATCTTCTGATCAAAGTCCTTCCTTATTTGTATATTATTATTTCATAAAGTGACAATGACATTAATACATGGTAGGAATGTGGAAGAAAATGATGGCAGGCTTCACATGCATACCTTGTGGTTGAATATGATATTATCTTCTGAATGTACTTTTGAATAGCTATGATATTATATTTCATGGGACATTTGCTCACAAATGTTTATGAGGGTAGTTTGATATTTCAGAGGATTTGCAAATGTAAACCACAAGTATCTCAGAAATGGTGTCTAATGACTCGTAAGTTAATTGGGACAGACACACATCGTTAGCATTTACCCGACATCCACTTTGGATCGACTGACTTTATGCACGGCCACACTTCACCAGAATGACAAGGGTTTCACCTCGGCACCCCTGAGGTTTCCTGTTATCCACGAACATGTAATTCCCAGCATGCAGTTTTGTTTATCATGACATACATTCACAGTATGAACAGAGATGCCTTCAACGAAGCATGAACGCTATCGGTAGGCTTGATAAGTCATAAGGAACTATCAGAAATGTTGACTTGAGCTATTCGCAGAATATTTTTACTGTTTCATGGCCTTTTTCCTTTCTACCTCCAGAAACAAATATTGTAGGGTTTTTGATATATTTTTGATTACTTATTTTTATTTTTAGTAAGGTATAGAAAGTGTAAAGATTAATCTGCAAGTTTGATAAAAATTTAATCCTGAAATGACAACAAAACCCCATCGATACATAATAAGGTCGTCGTTAGTTCAGGAAGGTGTAGCAATTATGGATTATGTATACATGGCAAGGTAAAACTATTTGAGGCCTGCATTCTGTTGGAATTATAGTTGAGGCAGTTAAAGTTGCATGGAATAATAAGTGGTACCCTAAGGAACTCATAAATATTCTTCAGGGTATAGGAAGGTCATTTGAGAGTTGGGTTTAGCAGAGCTGTCATCCTTCACTCTTGACTTGGTGTGACAGGAAGCTAGGGTTGACCCAGAGTGATCAAACAATAACAAGCAGACACATGTTGTTGTACTGTGATCCACTTCACACGCCTGTATATCTTGTGTATACCTTGGGTTCTTGCAACCAGAAAACAAACCGAACACTGTTACTACACCCATGATACCTCTGATCCTTCGATCCTAGCTGCAGGATCCAGCTTCTAAAAGAGTACAGAACTAAAGCAAACATAGTTTGCCTTTGTAGAAGATCCTTCCGGGATCGAAACGTCAAAGTTTCTCTAACTTCATTCATTTACCTACACAGGCTTTTTATGCAGTAGATAAATCAGGTGTTTTACTCCCAAAAATGATTGAATCAGAAGGTGTAACAAAGTCCTTTTTTCCAAAGATTTCTTTCTTTTTGTACTGATAGATGACAACCATAACTATGTGAGAATATCCCACATTGTTGTAACTAGAAACCGAAACAAACATCTAGTGTATCTCTATCCACTCCACATAACTATCCCATCCCTCGCTCTCTCTTAGCAACGGGTTCCATGAGAAATACTGAACGATACACACTGCTATGATCCACTCCAAACCAGAGCTTCATCTCTGTCTCTCTCTCAATCCCCTTGTGTTTTGGTCAAGCATAGCTACTCTCTTCACTTAGTCGGGTACATTCATTAACGAAACTGGAGGCGATGAGAAATCTGATCCCTTCACAAATTTTCTTTTCGTTTCTCTCTAATCCTGCATCGGAGGGCTCGTATGTAAATCCCCCGACAGTTACAGAAGAATAATTTCCAAAGGCTAGAATATTGATAAATACCATCTCCCTCTTGAATATGCAGAAAAATTCCCCGAGCGATGATCGTATCTAGCAGGCATGACCCATCCGTCCATCGAAAAGTATTTGGAAATTTGTTTGAAATTCGAAATCTTGTCTTCCCTGCATGAGATGGTTTGAGGATATGATATTTGAATAAATGCTTTCAGTAAACACTTCAGTATTTTCCCCTTCAAGATGGCTTTTTTGAAACTCTTGTTGGCAAAGTCTTTCCTCCCCCCCCCCCCCTCCATTTGACCAGGAGGGCTTTTTGAAATTCGTCTTCGTGATCTCTTCAGCCCTTTTTAATGCCGTTCTAGGGCACTCACACGCTGTTGCATTTCTTATTCGTTGCTAAGAGGTTAAACTTCATCCGGTAATGTTTCGGCTTACGACATTTCCATGTTACTCGATAAGCTGTAAATGTCGACTGCGCTATTCAGCTATATTGATTTTCAGAGATCTTAAGTCCTGGGCAAGGTCTTTGAAAGATGGTTTGCTACAGGCCTTACAATTATTTTTTCCCATTCACGTAGGCAGCAAAGTGGCGTCTAGGTGCCTTTAATACTGTTTCTTTTCAACTTGCAAGGTGATAAGAGAGATTTTTGAAGAGATAAAAGGGGGGGGGGGAAACAAACTTTCAGGAAGCTACTTTTATAGTTTACTAATGCTAATCTGAAGCAGTCAGCTTGTTCGTTTTTCTACTTTTCTTTCTCTTAAGACCTGGCTTACATAACCAACATTGTACTAAAACACAACTGAATTTGTGCCTCTGGACCAATTTGGTCTCTTTTCCTAACTTGGACACATCTTGAAAAAATCTGATATGCAATTTAGTCACCACCTCCCCCCCCCCCCCACTCCCCTCTCCTTTTTATGCCTCGATCTCTCTTCACCTCAATGATCCCTAGCTACCCTGTTAGTGAATTTTACATCGTTCACAGGTGAGAAAAAGACTGCCTCAGTCTGTACCAATGCTTACCCACCTAACAAAGATGCTACAAATACCTTATCACTATACCATTTTTATCATATTTTTTTTATTGTCATCTTTAATGAGGGTAGTCCTGCTCAGTGCAGAAGCACTGCTTTCCAGAGGAGCCCTCAATACAAAATACATATACAATATTATGCAGTAGAAAAACGGTAAACATCCAAAAGCACAAAAAGGACGGCATAAAGATAGACAAAATATCGGACATCTAAACAAAATATATAAGTTTTCATATTGCGTTTGAAAATATTAGCATTTGGCAAGCATTTCAATATTGGGGGAAGACTGTTCCACGACCTGCCTTTAGAAAATTTAAAGGACCTTTTACCATTCCCAGATCTAACAGGAGGAAGTAAAATATTATTAAACAGCTAGATCTAGTTCTGTACGAATGGCTATCTCTGAGTAGAATTGGATTATCAGTAAGGTAATCTGGAGCCAGGCCGTGGACACATCTATACATTAGAATATTCCTGAAATATAATGCACGTTGACGGACATTTAGCCATGAAATGCATAAAGACATAATATACTTAGTACTTTTATAAATGTCTGTAATAATGTGATTCAATACTTCTACACTCAAACTGTAGCCTACTGTAGGGCCCATACTTTGGATCCTCATAGCAAACATATTTTAAGGCCTATAACTGCCTCATTTGCTTCTGTTCATATTTGTGATCAAGTAATTCGGTATAGTTCCACCATTTCAGGTCAAAATTTATACCATAGAAAAATCAGAAATTTAATGCAGTTCACATTCACTAGAGTGTAAAACAAGGGCGTGTGGTGCGAAGGTGGGAATATAAAATTTAATCAATCGCATCATCGTGGAATTTCATCATGTGCAATAGTTATCGAAAAACAAACTCAACGTTAATAAAGAAAACTGTTTTAAATAATACCATCTTTTTCTTGCATGTACAGTCATATAGAAAATTTAGACTTTTCTCCCTGAACAGTATCGAAACGAGACATGTTTTTTTCGTTACTCTACGAAAGAAAGAAATCACGAGAACAAGAACTTTTCCCCGAGTGTCGGCCTAAGTATCTTTGGATGCTTTCATCAATTTCGTAATTTATGGACCCAGTTTCTTTTGATGTGAGCTACTTAGATGCAGGCAATATACAGATGACTAAGATTCTTCGACTGAAGATTGCCATAAATCAAAGCGGCTGAGGTATTTTCCGTCTAGAAATGATTGCCGTTAATGACATCATATATGGATGAGTGATATTCTCATCTCGAGAATATATATATATACTAGATCAGGCCTTTTCAGTTTCTCCATTGCGTTTCTAAACACTGTACCGTGATTCATTGTTAAAACCTGGCATGTAAACTTTATGAACTTTTGGTTTATGGGAAAAGAAAGGTATAAATAAAATGTCCATTGAATATCATTTTGTTTTCATTATTCCTGTATGATAAACTGGAACAAAGGTGAGTTGTACGGTTGCTCGATGATGTGGTGACATTTTTGAGTTTCGGGAAAGAATTTGATAGCAGGTTGCAAAGATTTTCTCGCTTTCTTTAAGGAAGAACGGTTCAAAAGGGAACGGATCTGGTAATCATGTTGGACATAGCCACACCTACTTTTTATGACTATGTAATGAGCACTTGTCACCTCATGAATATGTAATAAGCATATATAGAAACTGTCAAACAACCTGTTTTAGCTCGAAAATGGGGCAATGTTTAATACATAACATAATTAACCCCAAAATATATTATGGTGATATTTATAGCTATGGGATCATGCTAGAAGGCTTCAACATGGCTTATAAATGCTGTTAGCAGTGCTAACATGACAAATAGGCTGATACAGAAAAAAACCATTGCAAAAGAAGATTCCAATCTTCTATGTTTACATATTGGAGGCAAATCTAATTTCTTCATCTTGCTGTGCTGGCAAAAAAAAAGGAAAAAAAGAAAGAAGTAAAACTGGGTTATGACAAGGTGCATTGTATGGTTACCCATGGGCTATGGGAAATAGAGCAGTAGGCCTACGTATATTAATTTATTTATTAAACTTCCCTTTTCCCTAAAAGACTCCCCCCAAATACCGTTCTTGTATTGAACTAGAAGGCAAAATTCTTTTAGGTTATATCCCTCAAGCTGTATAATAATAAGAATTTATTCGGGTTTTTCAATATGATAATAGTCGAAAGTTAATTCATCGTGAATTGTAATGAAGTAACCAAATACTTTGGACAGATCGATTCAGGAAATCTTACTCATCGGAGAAAAGACACAACAAGGTCTTAACCCCGCAAGACGGAGATTAGAACCCTTTACTTGTACCACTTTTTTTTCATTCATTCTACATTCTACATTCTTTATTTATATACTTTCATGTTCCATCATCTATAGATGGTTTACTATAACGCTGTTTTCCCCTCTAACCAGGAAATCTAGACCAGTGCTCCAGAGATGTAAATCGATTCTCGTAGAGGAGTTGTTAATCTCCGAAATAAGGTTAAGTTGTCCTACTTGCTCTCGATCATAATGACCATGTACTGGAAACAAAATACCTCTCTTAAAGTTTAAAGGAACACGCTATGCCGCTCTCTATTATGTATTAAGTGTGATGTAAGTGATAGTGATGTAACTTAAAATCACCATAGTAACAGCGTGTATAACAACATTACGAAAAGGAATTTATTTAGTTAATTGTACTCTTAATTGGCTTGTTTAATATGGTTTGTTTATTAATGTTCAAAGGTCGTCAGTAGTCATTGTCTGCCCCAAACTTTTAGCCATTTCTAAAACTTACACAAAGGTTTGAAAATTATTTTCCTGATTTAAGTTCCGAATCTCAAAAAAAAAAATGTTTCCAAACATTTGAGGAAATTCCTGTGAGGATATTTTGAGGCACAGTAGTGAAATGCTTGTTGAGTGGGTAGATGAGTGGCCATTATTTGACAAATTCTAGCATATTTGAAGCCTTGAAAGCCGATGACCTGTAAAGGGGCTATGATGAGATCAAAGTTAAGTTATTAGTCGATTCGATGTGATTCGATAAAAGGGTAGCTGCATTGATGGTCTGTCTGTATATCATTATAGCAACAGTGTGGGCAAGAATGTCCCAAAAAGGAGCAATTTGGACTCTCTACCAAACGCATCCCAAAATCAATCTCAAATATATCAGTACTGAAAGGTGATCAGTATTGGGTGTCCAATATTAACAGGCTGAAAAATTGCTAAAGAAATTTATGCTGGTAGCTATGACCTTGGAAATTATTCCCCAGACCTTGAGAGCATTATATTAGATGAATTATGGGACTGGTATATATGGCCTTAATTTGACAAACTGACATATCTTGACAAACTGACATATATTTTGTGTTTAATTCCTGTTTGGTGTGATGGGAGTGCCTGGCGGAATTGGTCATTGCAAACGCAATAAAAATACATTTATATATGGATTGGTCTAGGCATGAGTAGAACAGTACTGATGGGAATGTGTCTTATTTCCTGTCTTATTTCCTTTTAAATCATCAATCATTTTTCTGTTGTTGATTTAAATTATAGTAATTTTTACTTTTATTTATACCAATTAAAACTTATTTGTTCAATTAAATGAGCCTTCAAACCAATAATAAGAACAAAAAAGAACAGGACAAAAAGTCAAGTTTTAGTCATTTAACTGAACTTCTTTACTAAATTAAGTAATCCCATTTAATATTTTAGGTCTTGGATTGTTTAAGTAAAAATACTGGAACACAAGAAAGCTAATTAACTCGGGTTTGTTCAATTGTACTTGCTTCAGAAATTTCAGCCTGTTCCTTTAATCAGATCTTTGATTTTGAGGTGGTTATTCTACCAAACTGGTTTTTTTGCTTGGTTAAAAACAAAACACGTATCAACGAATATTGACCCCCGATCGATTCAACTCATGTTACTCGCTTTTACAAGTTCACTGAATTAAGCGAAGTAAAAACGTTTTACATTTTAAGCAGGAAAAGATTAATATAAATTACCCTTGTCGGACACTGTTACGAATTGCCTAAAAATATTCAATCCCAGAGGACTGGTGAAATTTGTAAAACAAAATCAGTTTCAACTGTTTTCTATTAATTAGCTAAGAGTCACAGCTTTATTTAACGACAACATTTGCATATACGTTGACTCAAGTTCCACACTCTAACTTGACCTCTGTATACTAATGAAACGAACGAAACGGCCAAACGTCGATCAACCCGTGACGAAATGAGACTAAGAAAAGGGGCCGGGATGAACTTTGGCAAATAGTGAAGAATCAGAACGAGATTGGATTTACAGGTGTGTTTGAAGTGAAATACAATACAGTGCTTCGCAAGTTCAAGTATCTGCATACTCAAGACAGGTGAACTAAGCTGTACTGCAAAATACCAGCAAAAATCGCTCTCCCACTGAATAGACAGAGACGAAATTCCCTGTGAAATTTTTTTCTTTCGAGCGCAGTAGGTCAAGATTGTTCTTCAAATTGACTGTGATAAAACAGTAATACTTTTAGTCTAAACCATCTCACAAGTTTATTACATATTAGCTTGTGTATTTAAGCAATTCAAAGAAGTTTATATCCTTCATTCCGAAGCTGCAATATATGACTGGGGGAGGAGCATCTAGGGTTGGGGTGTGATGTGGTGGGGGTGGGGGTTGCAGGAAGGTTGGGGTTCCTCCAGTCCAGAAAAAATTAAACAGAAAACAAATGACGCACTTCATGAGGCAATATTTAGGTTGTTCTAATAAATACTCTTTAAGTTTGGTGTGAGGTTAAAAATAAGTCAATTGTCACACAAGCTAAGCCCCTATACCCCCCACCCCCCCTCCCCCACCTTCCCTATAGTGTTGCACCTCTGCTACTGCCCCTGAACATGCAGCTATATACATTTCCAATAGAAGAAAACCTAAATAATCACATAATACGTAAATGAATGGACACTAAATTAGTTAAGATCTGTATCAACGAAATGTCCACTAAATGCTCAGACTTCAGTCATATTTAATTTGACAAATCAAAATTAGTATCATTTAAAACTTTGATATGTACACGTCTATTTAATTTGTTATTTTTAACATCTTATTTTATATCTTATATCTTACATATTTTGTAATGTCTGAATTTTCAGGTAAACATACTGTGTTACTATGTGTTTTCTTACTCACAGGAACTATGTGTTTTCTTACTCACAGGAATATTTTTTCTCAATAATTTGCATAGTTTAACTGCCTGTATTCATGGATTTTTATGAAAAAATATTGTTATAAATTTCTATCATTTGTTTTTTGTTGCTTTTAGTTATGATATAAATATTACTGTGAGGTAATAAATAGTTTGATAAAACTAGATATATATTTTTTTGTCTTTATTTTGTAAGTTAATGAACAGATTCTTAAGTTTAAACTATATTATGCCATGTTTCCATTTCAGTTAATTAAGTTCATTGTGTTAATTTTTATTTATTCTTTATTTTATGTAACATATTGAATTAATACTATGTTACTATTTATTTTGTGTTTCTTTGTGTTTCTTTAATAAGTTCAACATTGGAAATTATTATGTTGAATAACAACTTGTTTATTGCATTTCTTTGATTTTTTCCTTTTAACTTTTTTTTCCAGATATTTTAAAAGCCAGACATTTCTTTATTTTTCAACTAACTTTTCGTCACTATTTAGTATTAAAAATTGACACTTTGTTTTCCCCAGATACTTGAAAAGTCAGACATTTCTTTTATATTTCAACAAACTTTCTCATCACTATTAAGTATTAAAAAGTGACCCTTGGTTATAATCCTCAATATTCACCTGAGACTTGTAAAAATACATTCTGAATATGTTATAAAATTTTAAGCATTAAAACATTTGAATTAAATGGCACATTATTATCCACTCAAGGTCACATTTCAACTGCCAAAATTGAAGATTAAATCTGATTGCCATATTTCAGATCAAACTATTTTTCTGTGTAGTAGAAAGTGAAAAAATAGTCAGTTCAAGAGAGAGACTTATTCACAGAAATAAAATTCTCTCTTTTTCTTCCAATATCAAATGTTATCGCTTGTACAATGTTTTCTGGAACCTATTTTTGACAGTCACTGATTGTTACAAAACACTGTTATAGTGCTTGTACGGTATGACATGTGGCTCAAAGATTATAAGCCATTTTTCTTGTTCCTCATCATTTATATATATATCTCATATTTAATCTTTTATCTTTTATGGATCACTGGTAATGAAACCCGGGAAGCGATATTCATCACATTGTGTGCTTTTAACAAAATATATTCTTTTGTACAAATTTTGGATCCTTTGTCATTTATTTCTTCTTTGTAACAAAATATGAAAATATATTTTTCCAAATCATACTCTAATGACTTCCATATTCTTTTTTGTTGTAAATTACATTAAAAAAAAGGAGAGAAAAACTTCTAGAAAGTCAAAGATTGGTCACTCATATTCAAACAACACTATATCTACAGACTCATTGAAAGCATTTTTCCTGGTCCACTATTTCTTAGTCTAATTAAAGGCCCACCAATCATGACTGAATATAATTTCCTTTTCTTTTTTTCAAATTTGGGAAAATTCATATCAATTCCTTAGCGCCATTCCCTGTGCGGCACGCGAACTGAGTTCGACCGCCGCAGTTTTAGGCCTATGACTTTACCATATAGACCATTTTCCTACAGCCAT
>JAIPMN010021016.1:0-11434 GCA_020650975.1 Apostichopus californicus | reverse complement strand
CGATTTTTTTAATTTCCAATCATATGATTTAGCGGATGTTCGGAAACACTTTTTGGCTCACCTTTGGGGGGGGGGCCATGGCCCCCTTGGCCCCCCCTTGGATCCGCCAATGCGTCCGGACTACCATAAAAAAATTTGCACCCGACAGTATATCGGAGGATGAGATATTGCAAACCATTTGGTTATTTGATCAAGTTTTTGATTTGAACTAACTAGAGGAAACAGCATTGCTACTATCATCCTTCTTACCTCTCTTACTCTTGTCAGACCACGGCGACGGTGAACTGAACAGGGAATAGCTGCTGTCACCAAAGAATTTACTGCTGTCACCCTCGGTCAGCGAGCCAGACTGCCGCCTGCCGACCACACGGTTGTCCTGATTCAAAAACTCTTGAGGGGAGGAAGGATACGGATCTCCAAACTGCAAAAAGAATTGAACATTGGTGATTGATCGAAGCGACACTTAGGGTAAAGGGGCGGGTATGGAACTTCCAAACTGCAAGAATGTTAAATACTGTTTTAAATAATACTACGAATTGAAAACCTTGACAAGGATATGGATGAAACCTGTAATTCATTACCAGCTAATGGTAGTGATCAAATGGTTAAGCATTTCAAGGATACTTAAAATCTAATATCGAGTGTTTGTGAATACTGATTGGTAAACATCAAAGCTATCCATATGGAGTTATCCCTGGAGTTGAACCGAAACAAAGAACCCACAAAACCATTAAGTGAATTGAGAAATGAGACATTAATAAGACTACTAACTCTCCCTACCTTCTGCTAGGCACAAGAAAAAAAGACAGAGAAAAATACCGAGAATATGCCCCCCCCCCCAAAAAAAGAAAAACATCTTAAAATTGCTGTCATTAGAAAATCTAAAAAATCTGCACCTGGAGTTCCTGACCACCAGCCCAGCTTCCTTGGGTGTCAGGAGGCCAGCTGGGTGCAAATGGTGGAGTCCTGTTGGTTCTGCCTCCTGCAAAACCTGCGGGTTCGCCAGTTCCCTGGGCCATCCTGTCGTCCGTGCCCAGACTCCAATTGCTCCTGCCGAGCGCCGATGATGACGATGATGCCTCTGATGTTGGGGTCATCAGCTGTTGGAGAAGGGCTAGCGGTTCCTCCTGCTTGCCTATCCCAAGAGACGGTTGGTCGGACTGATGCATGAAGCTTGAGGACACCTGAGCGGCGTCGTTCCAAGGGCTTCCGTTCTTTCTCTGACGCGAGACCTCTCCGTTTGGCTGTCTCACGCTGTTGAAGTTGCTGTCGTCAAAGAAAGCCTGGTTGGGGCTCCTCGCGTTCGGGCTGGGCATCTGATGGGGAGAGAACGCACCAAACTCGTCGCCCGAGGACTTCCTCTGATTGTTGAAGAAGGGCTTCTGGTAGCTTTGGGGGTCCATGCCAGACGGCTGTCGGAGATTGGTACCTCTCTGATGTTGGGCGCCATCGATTTCACCTTGGTGGATGTTGTTCAGGAAGTTCATGTATCCTCCTTGATCCTCCTCTTTATTTCCTTGACCTCCTCTCTGGTCGTAAAACGCATCCACTCCGTGCTTACCTACCGGCCCGGTCCTCTCAACGTGGCCAAAGGGTGATGACTTGGGTGGGCCGCCATCGGGACTGAAGGGGGACCTCGGAGGTGGCATATCTGAGTAACTGGTAGGGTTGAACTCTTGCGATTGTCTGAACTGGGCCATTCCTCTCGGTTGTCTGTTGTCGAACTGCCGTGTTGGTTGTTCCCTCTCTGCTGGTTCCAACATCCTTCCTTCCTCCTGTGGCATTCTCATTGGTCCGTTACGGACATACCCTCTTCCCGGGGGCATCATTTGGGTATTCCACTGCTGCTGCGATGGATAATTGTCGTGGCTCTGTTCCCCTTCGACCGGGCTCTCCCTCGATATCTGCGGCTGGGAGTTGGGGTAATTTTGTGGTGACATCGACTGCCTGTTCTGATTAGGGAGAGGTCCGGTGTACCTAGGCCCGGCCTGGTTACCCATGAATGGTGGCATATGACGAGGTGGTGGGGGTTGCTGCTGCCAGATCTGGGGAGGCATGTGTTGGCCACCATGTGGCGCCTGAGGACCGTGGGATACTGGGGGACCGTGAGGTGGTTGGGGCCCATGTTGCACTTGTGTCTGTGGACCATGGTGTTGTTGGGGTCCATGATGCATTGGAGGACCATGAGGCATGTGTGGGCCATGAGGAGGAGGAGCTTGCGGACCGAGAGGCTGTTGCCCGGGACGGGGACCTCGGAAATTTTGGTACTGTGGCCGAGGTGGCATGTTAGGTTGGTTCCATCCTGATCGTGGTGGATATGTTCCTTGGTGTGGAGCCATCTGTTGGGGAGGTCCTTGCCTTGGGTAGTGTACAGGATAGCCGCGAGGCATATGGGGTGGGAAATGGGGTCTGTTTTGTTGGGAGGAGGGATGATTTGGAGGAGTCGTTTGGCGTGGCGGCTGAGAAACCGAAGGTGGCGGGATTACCATATTCTTCTCAAGTTTGAAAGAAACCCTGTTCGATTTGGATGAGGATTTCGGTTCAATCACCTGAAAACGAATGAAAAGAACGTAATAATTTTTTTACAACTGAATGTACTTGGTGCCAAAAATGATGTACTTGATGTACTTGGTGCCAAAAATAAAAATTTCAAACTGAGCTTCAAACTTTAAAAGTTTTTTAATCCCGATTGATTGGAGTATCAGGGAGGCATTTCAGTAAAGATAGAGATAGGACAAAGCATCAGAAACACCAAATTATGATTCTTTTTTGGTGGGGGGGGGGCTTTTAGATCACTGCTCGTTTCACTCTGGTGATGACCAGAAAATGAAAACTACTAATGAAACATGAAAAACAATGGGCATTTCCCGAAATTTCAAAGTTCGTTTGTTAGCTCCAAGTGATTGGCATTTTAGTATGGAGGAGACAGTTTGAGAAATAATATAAAATTATGAGCAGATAGGGTGAATGAAGTACATCACAGTTTAGAGCCGTATTAAATTATGATAACAGATACAATATCATCACAGACTCGATTGCATATAGATTGCTAAATAGAACATGCATGTTTGTGGAGCATCAATATATTAAGAACAGACAAAGTGTGTAATGTAAATTGTGTAATGTAACACATAGGGAGTGTTAGCTCAGATTGGTTAACGCCGGTGCCTTTCAATCATAAGGTCCCAAGTTTGAGTCACTCCAAGATAAATGTTATCGTCCAGTTACAGAGTTGTTGACAATTGACAATTCATAATCATGGACGTTAAAATATGAATCTAGAAGACTGACTTCGGTCAGCTCGCGGCTTTGATAAGCCAATGATGGCTTCTTCCCGAGTTCCTGCTTGCAGGAGGATCTAAAATACATACATGTACTGCCTTTGCCTTCTGCAAGTCATCCAACCCAAAAATCTTTTGACAAGCAAACTTCTGCCATCATCTTGGACAAAACCATAGCAAGTTGCTCAAACTTTCTCACTCTCAGGCATGAGCCTGGGGTAAAAAAAAAAAATCACGGAATTTTGCAAAAATTGCAGTATAGGCTCCAGTTTGCATATGCTACAGTATGTTAGGATAATAGTTTTTGTCCCCGAGGTAGAAAAGAAATCACGGATAATCCGCGAATTCGCGGAAGAAGCTCATGCCTGCACTCTGTATTTACTTCTTTCTTTCTTTTCTCTGTCTCTCTCTCTCTCTCTTGACATTACTTTCCTCCTTCAACATCATTTCTGAGAGAATGCTCTCTTCTCACCTGAGTTCCTACGGTCATCTTCTCCATCTCCTCAAATTCGTCGTCGTCGTCATCCTCTTCGTCGTCGCCTTCGTCGTCGTCCGCATCCTCCCCATCGTGAGAGACGGTCCCGACGTCGCTCCCCACCGAAGAATTCCTGGACCCTCTCCCGACTAGCATTCTCTGCCGAAGTGGCAAGGCTGCAGTCTTGGAGCTCTTGGGGTACAGGGTCTTGTCGAGTTCTGCCTGGGCGTCGTGCTGGGGGCTGATGAAGGAGGTCAACTCACCTTTCTTCATCAAGAGTAATCTAAATTGGAGTTAAAAAAATCAAATAAAAAATAAAAAAAATAAAAAAATGGTTGTCTGAAGAGAGAAAAGAAAGTGTTGTCAAAAATTGTTTTTATTCTCGTTTTATTGCTTTTATTCATAACAAAACCAACTAGTGCTCAAAGTCATATTTAAATGGACAAACAATGATCAGTTTTATGGGCATTTATTCCAAATTGAAACTACTGCATTGGCTGTGGGGAGAGCATTACAGTTTGCCAAGGGCATCTATCAATAATTTTGAGCCCTGCAAAACTTTCTCAATCAAGCTCCAAACTTTTCCAGCAGAAAACATTTTACCAAGGTACAATCAGTTAAGAAGTTTTTTGGGACATGCTTACCCTGGTTATAAGGATGCTAGCTTACATATGATGTTGACCATAGCCAATACTCTGTTCCTGTTACTACTGAATACATATTACCTCTGACTGTTTACAATCTATGCTTACCCTGGCTGTATGGATGCAAGTTTAGCTCCGATGTGGATCATACGCACTACTCTGGTTCGGTTACTTTCTTCCTTGGTCAAGTGCTTGGCTCTTGGAGATGAAAAATCCAGCAAACTGAGAAAGAACCCATGACCATGAACATGTTAGTACATCAATTTTCTAAAATAAAATGATAAATTACTCATACAGCATTGAAGTTACAAATATTGAACTATCAGCAGCAAGGAAACTACTGATGTTTAATTACGTCTTAACTTGTAATTAACTAAAACAAAGATACAATGCTATGATACAATGCTATGACTGCCAAACCATGACTTTTGGAGAAAGAAGAATATAAGCAACTTCGACGTACAGACCTTCGGTTCACCTCATTTACATAAATTCACCTCGATGACACATTGAACTTATGAAGGCTCACAAAAATTTGAGGCCTTAGAATGTAATTGCCATATTAAACAAATAAATGTATAAAGATTTCTGTTAAGGCAAAACACTAGGGATCATATAATAATCCAGTTTTTTTAAGTAAAGGAAATTTTAAAAGACTTTCTTTGTGCACATGTAAATTATCATTCAAATACTGATAGTGAATAATAAATCAACAAGACCTTGTTTCTTATTGTAAAATGTTATAGAGCCATATTTGACTTTCCGATGATGTAACGCTCACTTCAAAGACTTAGACTAGTAAGTCATTCTCCTTATCTCAATAGGCTAAAAGTGGACTTGGTTTAAACATTATCACTTCGGACAATAATGAACATAGCCCTGGCTCTTTGTATGCAAATTATACTGGGCTAGGTACATTTGCTGTCAATATTGAATATAGTCCCAAGTTGCAATGAACAATTAACACTTTTCCTCCCGATTTCAACGCATCCATTGTGGCATCAACGTAGCCGACACGCAACACAGTTTCTATCCAAGTGGATTCGATGGCGAGAGAACTTTATTACGTCAAAATCTCCAAAGGGCTGCTTTAGGTGAGCTGGCGCGTGATGCTTTGACCTACCAGACCTTTGACCTTACTTGACCTTTGACCTACCTGTGAGCTTCTTGAAGAGGTCGAAAGCCGTTTAAGAGCAGGTCCTCCCACAATACGCTCTGGTTCTTTTGGGCACTTTCCGCTGTTGGCTCAGATAACATCGACAGTAACTTTCCCAGACGGTTCCAAAATCTGACACGAAAAATTGAAGTAAAATACCTTCAGCTTTCACAGATAAGTGCGAGCTACGAAGCTTCCACTTTTGGCACAAAAATACACTGAACATGTTTCTTTTGTTTTTCTTTTATGATGAGGAAGGGGAGGGGAGGGAGGGGAGGGGAAGAGGAAAGAGAGATAAAAGAAGATCACAAATCTTCCAATTCCAAATTTATTACATAAGTTTGGGTTCCGCATTGAAGTGTCCAACCAACGATTTCAAATGTATCACAAAACTTGCATCACAGATTTAAATTGCTGGACCAGCTGCAACCTTACTTGGACTAACACTCTATAGGATGGAGGTGGGGTGTGGGTGGGGGGAGGGGGGAATAATTTAGTGATTTTTAGTTGTTGGGTAGCAGTCTTGGATTGGTGAAATTGGCAAAACTGGCAGATAAAATACAAACAAAGACGCTCTGTAACACATAACACTTGGAAGAACTTACAGATATTTCCCGGTCACGGTTTCATCGGCTAGAACCTTCTGATGATGCTGTAGCCACTCCAACAGGACCCTGACGGCTGGCAGTCCTTGCCAGGTTAATCTCTCTTTAGCAGAGCCAGGGGTGTGGTAAAGTAGTAGCTGGGTCAGAGTCACTGGAAGATGAGGAAAAAACTCAAATTAATGAAATACTTGGGTGCCCCAGTCTGGAGAGCAAATGGAAGAACTCGCCTGATATATGTTTGATTCTACGCCCCATACTCAACAACAGACCCTATATGCCCCATCTCCCCCTCCTCCCTCCATCCCCCCCACCCTCCCTCCCCACTGCCTCTGTTAAGGTTTCTTCTGAATGAGGTATTTATGTCGGCAATTTTGTTTACAACGAGTGAGAAAACTGTTTGGGGAGGGGGGGATAAAGACTATACTGTTGAAACAGCTTGTAAAAAAAAAAAAAAAAAACATTTGATATGTAAAATCATCTGCCTTGCGAATATTTGCATATCGACTGTAGGTGACTCACGCATTAGGTCAAGGGTCAACTTCCAGCACTGCTCTTCGTCAGCCGTGTCGGTGAAGTGGTCCTGTTCGGTCACGCCGTCCTCCGGTCTCTTGCTGGCCAGCACTCCGTTCTCGTCGAGCTGTTTGATGCTAGAGAGAGCGAAGATGTTGATGGCCATGATCTGGACCAGCTGCCTCGCAGTTAGACTGTCCTGACTGAGATGGTCTCTAAAGTTCTCCTCCAATTTAGTCTTGATCGTAGAAGCAATCTTCAAGTCTGCAAGACCAGAGAGATTAAGACTAATTTTAGATCTGACAAAAAGATCTTCATTCACGTTGAGGGCCAGTCACGTAACATTGACATTTGGAAAAGATTAGAGAAAATTTACTATTTAGAATGGGGATCAAAACCAGGGACCTCTGGGTTACAAGGGCTGCGCTCCACCAAATGAGCTATCCAGCGCTTAGTTATGTAGTTCATTCCTTTGCTCTTTTGGAACTGTTTAATAGTTCACCCGTTGATTTTCCACTGTTAATTAACAAGTGAACTTCGATAATTTTTGGTCTTTCTCTTACACGTTCAGTTCGAACTTTTTTTCAAGTTAATGGGGAAACTTTGGTTTGGTACAGTTGTTGGAACCGATTTAGGTGTCTGACAACATGAATGTATTTTTAACATATTTGTCAGAGATCTATAATGCTTTACTGTAATTTACTGTAATCAATTGGTTGTCTAATAGTACATTCTACAAATGGTGTGGATTATTTCACAGTAATAAGATATTAATTTTCATCTGGGACAACTTGACAACTGCCTGTAATGTGTGACATTTCATATCATCACTTTCTTGTATCTGGGTGGAGGGTGAAGGTGGTGGGGGGGGGGGTGGGGGTGTAAGAGGACAAGGGGGAAAGAGTTTCTGTGATCTAAATTAATAGCAAATAGGTTTTAGGCAAATTCAAGTGTTGGGTGCAACCTTTAACAGAAGAGTGGTTACTTTTGGCTAGATCTGTGCCGTTGACCTATACAAAAAACAATATCTTTATCTTGCTCGTCAAAATCACTTTCCACAATCACTGCCATGATAACAAGTATGTTCAAATATATATGGTAAATAGAATATTAGAATAAGTGAAACCTGCAGGATGAATTTAACTAACCGAAGCGGCTAAAACTCCTTCTTTTTTCCCCTTTCACCATCCGACATGTTAAAATATGTAAGAATAGAAGAGTGTCAAGAAAACTCCAGTGTATTGCTAAAAGAGTTGCATCTTGACAAAATATGAAAACATACATGTGAAGGAATTATGTCAATATTTTAAAGTTATATATATCAGTATTACATATCATATCACCATCAGTGCAGGATCAAAATCAACCGTGTTGCTTGAAGTACGATTACTCAACAACAGCGTAATTTAAATTATGGTGAAAATTATTTATAAAGTATTTCATTTACAGAACCGTCCTGTTTGCGTGGGAGCATGATAAAAAGATAGCGGTTGTAAAGCGTTCCCAGAATATGCTAGACAATGCCAGAATACATAGGAAAACTGGTCACTCACCAGTCTCTCCACCAGCCATGTAGATGACAGCGTGGAATTTTATGAAGTAGTGGATCAGCTCCACATCCCGCATCTTGAATATCTTCATCTCGTCTCTGACGAAGCACAAAGAGACAATATATATGAGCAGACCGTATGATGTCACTTCCTGTTGTTTGTTATGATGTCACTTCCTGTTAGCGTTGTGCGGTAGTCGGATTTCACACAACCGGTAGTGTTGCAACATGAATACCGGTATCGTAACTACAACCGGTATTTTCCTCAACTTTCATCTACAGTTCAAAGCACTTAGTTACGAGACTGTCAATGTCATACATTCAATATGCATAGCCTAGGCTATGTACATACTCTTACATGCACGTTTATAAAAAAAAAAAAAAAAAAATAACACGCTATATTAGGGCCTTTGTTTTTTAACATACACTTCCAAAAAGAAAAGCACAAACCTTGGAAAAAAGCAACCCACACCATCCTTCACTCATACTCGACGTACGATATTAGATTAACACGTTCGCACATGGATTAAACTTGTAATCCGTACACAAACATAAATTGGGAGTTCCCCACTATTCCATGATATTGGAATAGGGCAACCCCTTCAAGTTCAAAAGTTCACAATGAAAAGTTTTTAACTATCAACAAGTCACCACGTGTTTGGAACTTCAGACAATAAGAATATAAAATAGGGGCTACGTAAATACGGGATTATAAACTACATACATAAGAATAGTACCGATTTATTTATATCGTTAATCGGCTGTTGTTTACTCCAGGAAGTATACTTTGAATACGTGCAATATCAATCTTTCGTACAAAAATTCTTAAAAATTAAAAAAGTAGCGAAAGATAAATATAAATGACATCGTGGAACCCCCCGCATTAATAAACGAATCCATTTCATTACCACATCAAATCTCAAGTACTGCACTGCTGTGTACCAGTACCGTACCCTAGGCTATAATAATATATAGTCCCGTGCGAAGATGGATTTAAACTGGATATACTCCCTGCGGTTTTGGCTCAAAATTTATAAAATCGTTTAAATTATTATAACAAAATGAGGTGAAATGCATAAGGGTAAGATTTTGTACATGGGAACCTTGACAATCATCGTTTGAAGGAAGAATAAATAACGAAAATTTCAGAATAACTTTGAAGATCCGTAACATGTTGAGCGCAAGTAACGTTCGATATTTGGTGTAGCCTAGGTCCAAAATACTACGTGAAAAGTTGATTTGTTAATATATAGGTCTAGGCCAGTACGTACTGTAAGTTGATCAGATATTATTCAAACTAAGAACACAGAAACCAGAAAAAATCGTGTTTTGTTTTCTTTATTTCAAATAGTAACACGTAGATATTTTTATTATGTCCGGGATTCCCGGGAATGATACCGAAACGAATATAATAACCGGTTGTTTTCCCAATACCGGTAGTAGTTACACATTGCACTGTGATCGGGATTAGTCAATACCGGGATCGGGATACCGGGATTCACTTGACTACCGGGATCCCGCACAACCCTACTTCCTGTCATGTAAATCTATGTACATCTAACTTCCATGATTGGCCTTCCCATCAGAATGGAAGACCATTTCAGAACAAATTCATTGAAAACTACATTTGGTCCTGTCTGGATGACCACATTTGCTAATCAGACGACCAGAGACTAAGGCCTGGTTGTCCAAACAGCGAATTTGGTACATTCTGAAGAATGTACCAAAATGACAAGGAATGATCGATATGTACACTAAAGGAGAGATGTGTAGGTTTGGTGAATAGAAACACCAGGTGTTGGGTAAAAAAAAAACTCCCCTTCAGGTCTCATACAATTTTCGTTTTATATCAGTACCTCCAAATGTGATGGAGGGTGATACCTATTAATCATATAACCTACTTTATTACATTTTATTATTTATTATATTTAATTTATTAAAATGCAAACAAAATTTGTTGTAAACAACGAGTCGTCTGGGGATGAACCTCCAAAGTGGACTTTGGTCGTCCCGACAGAAATTTGGTCGTCTTGGACGATATCATAAAATTGCTCTTCACTATGAAGGGTGGAATTTGAAATGAGGCTAATCAAACATGAAACCCTCAGAATCAAACCCACTTCTCCCAACTATTTCTGTTTGCCTGCCTACACAGCCCAGTATGACAAAGTGTAATGTTTGTATCACCTTACTTGGGTTATCCACGTTTTGGATTCATCGAACTGCTCAGAAGCAATGAACGTTAACCTACAACTGTTTTACTGAGCTATTTTCACTTCTCTTGGTAAATATTGGAAGAGCAATATTGCATATCATCTTGAATATTTTATATATCAGATTTGGCTTTTAATGCTGACTCTAACCACCTCCCCCCACCCCCCCCCATTTTATCATAATTGTATCATAATTTCATATAATAAGGAATAGACAAACATCACTGGTGATCTGATGATTACAATGGTGGGGTCAAGAGGTCACTTCTCCAACCAGCTTGCTTCCCTGTAGCTTCACTTATACCATATTAAAGTACAAAAATGAAGGCCTTTTTAAACAACCAGAAAGCCAACTTGCTCAGTGATTCCTTCCCACATTTCATATGAGAATATCTAATGTAAACCTGGAGACATGATTGCAAGATTTCCGCTACAGAGATCTTATAGGCATCATATACATACACACGCAGGCACCTACACACACCATCCAATATTTTTCACTTGCCTTTGGCTAGTGAAGACACAAAAAGAGCTATTTGTTTCAGTACTGACCTGTCGACCAGTTTTGAAAAAGTACTCTGAAGGTTGGTCAAAGCGGCTGGGAAGGGATGTTTGACCGCGATGCTACGGATGTAATAGAAAGCCATGGATAGCTGGTCGCTCTTGCCGGCAGATACAATGGCCAACTGGTTGTAGGGTTGACCATTGGTTGGTATAAGAGTGACCGCATGGTTGTAATACATGTGGGCTTGATCGTTGTCATTTCTGTAACGAGCTGTAAGGAGGGGAGAAAGATCGGGTGAGTTGGAGGTGGACGGGAGATGCGGCAGATTGAATTTAATCTGGTAATGATAACAACCACCGCCAAGGGAAAACTTGGTCAACCTTGTACATAGAGGAATGCTCCTTTAATAGGAATACACTTTTGAGGGATGTTGAGCAAGACCTACCAAACAATGTACACCAATAGCTTTACATATCTATATATATATATATATATC
>JAIPMN010021014.1:0-12099 GCA_020650975.1 Apostichopus californicus | reverse complement strand
TTCATATCACCCATTTACCCCCCCCCCCCCCTTCCCCCTCCTCTGTTTTGTTCACAGAAGCAAAAAATCATTCTCGTTCTTGTTGATGGGCTTCGCTGGGATAAATATGGTTTAGAATTATCGAGTCTTCAGCGATTTGAAGATCGAGGGGTTCGTGCTGATTGGCTCAATGGAGTATTCGTTACATACACTACGCCTAACCTCTACTCTATAGCAACAGGTATGTGTACGCTTTTCACACTTTTATCCAAGTTCTTACGCAGTTGTGGGTTCGGAAATATATGCCTAGACATAAAAAAAACCCAGCTAAAACATTTAAAAAAATGTCTAACGCGAAGAGTCATGTACAGAGGGAGGGGTGGCACCAAACATTGGTAAGTTCTCAATATATGATGACTGTCCTAGAAAACTACTAAAAGTCGCTATGAGAGAACAAATAAATATGTAAATATTGGGGCTTTGGACTTTGACTACCCACCCCCTTCACCCCTACCACCGGGATCTGAGATATCATGAACAAGCCTAAGTTGATAGTACAACCCCTCATTCTGACCTGGAAATTTGTGTTTGAAATTCCCTAGCAGATCGAGAACAAAGAAATGCAAAAAATGGTACAGCTTCCGAGGGCTTCCCCTCGCCCCTGGACTCTCACCAGGGGGCTCTTTAATAAAATTAAAATTATAAAATAGATGACATCCATCAGTACAGTATCGCAAAAAAACACAGAATAAATAATAATCGTAAACTAAGACTAAAAAAATTGTTATAGCACTCCGCTAATGCACCGACTGATTGTATGCGCCCTATTGTACACTGTTCATACGTATGTGTTCATACGTAAATTTCATTATTGAACAACACAGCAAATTCGCCCACCGTACGCGCCGCGCCGAGATGTATTACGCTGACCCGAGATGTATTACGCTGACAAAGACTATCGACAAAGTAACGCATGCTGTTCACAAGGGCAGCACGTGATATGATGTTGCTTAACGTATACTGCCGGCGTTTTCAAGGACGTGTATTTTGAGCCGGATAGCGAGTGTTTAGTGTGATGTATGTAGGCCTATGTACCTATTTTAGGTTGAAGAACTGGCTAATTAAAAAACTTAAATTGTCTAAGCAGGGAGTTGGACTCCCTGTTCTAAGGTTTCCAAGTTACCGTTGTCAAGTCAATTGACTGTGTGTATCGTTGCATGAGTGTATCCTTTTATATGTAGACAGACCGGAGAGCAAAATAACACGATGCTTTGATCACGGTTTAAACAGTCAAGGTCACCAGACAGTATTGTTTGTTCACGAACGCGTACTTGATGATATGAAGGAGGACGATGCTTTGATCGCAGGGTTTACACCGGTCAATGACACACTAGCACTAGAAAGTGAAAAGAAGTGGCTTGATATGTTAGCAAACTGCAACAATTTAATGCTTTCTAATAAAAAGAAGAACACGGAACATCATTCGTTTCTCTCTGTTGTAACATTTTACAAACTCCTGCTGATAGTTCCGGTCATCCTACAAATTTGTAGATCTTAGAATTAACAGACCTAATTCACATAAATTCAAAATTAGTTGTTAACAGCAGTGGCGTAGCCACCCCCCCCCCCCCCAAATACAACAGAAATCTAGCTATGCTAGTTAGCACAATCTTGCACTTATGTTAAACATACTCTATGATCTAAATAGGCCGCAGAATGAACATTTTCAAGTGCTAATTTTTTTCTGGGAAAACCTACAGACTCGCCCTGTATAGGTCGGCTTTAACGACCCCAGGGTTATGCCCTCCTATATAAAATCATGCATCCGCTCAGCTTGCCTGACATATAGTTCTCATTGACGTTGAAGTTGACTCGGATTGTACAGAAATATACTGTACTTCATAACATATCGTTTTCCCGAGCTACTGATAATTAAACTTTGCAGTTTGTACGATGGTTCAAGTTGTTGTCATTATTTTCATTATTATTATTATTATTATTTTTAACCTTAGATTGCAAGGGTAGGGTTTCTTTGCCTAAGGATGTTTGCACAGCGAAAGTAGTATATTTCATATTGCGGTGCACCTCCGTTTTGATGTACAAAATGAGATTTAAATTAAAGCAATAATAATGCCAAGTTTGTTAATGTGCATATATATGATATCACACCTGATTGCTTCAAGTTCACTATTGGTTCAATTAAAACAAACTTCAGTGCGGTTAGTGGGAAAACGATATGAAGTAAAGACTAAACGATTGCAAACTTCAAAGGGTGCTTGGATTACTTTAATCCAAAAGTTCACCTGGACTTTCAGTTTAAAGACAAAACATTCCATTACCCGTAGGCCTATAAACCTTTCGTATGAAGCATACAGTTTACCGCACTCATGCAGTAGCCGCTCTAGCCCAGTTAAATGTCAAGTTCAAGTTTTCGTTGGGAGAAGGCATACCTCACTTTATACCGGCCGGTGTCGCTTTACGGATTTTCCAGCTGCGTCCTGCCAGGGAACTGCTAACAACAAGCGTTACCAGCGGCACATGCCTAAAACACGCTAGATTTGCAAAAGTAAAACCCCAGAAAACGCTAGATATAGATTTTCATGAACATATGTAATGTAGCCTATTACCTTCCATCACAAGTTGCACTTATTCATATGATAGACAGTTTTATGATTATTTTAACAAATTTCAAGTCATAATGGCTCAGAATCGTAACAAAACAACTGTAGAATCAACTAAATTACAACTAATTCAGACGAAATTTAACTGCAAGAAACGATTCTCTTCTCAATCCGCGGTAAGGCTGTGTGTACATAAACTCACACAATAGCCCACAGTTCCGCTCCTCACGTTTACTACATGTAAACGTGCGCCTCAGCTGTACGTACGTTGTGCATTATTCATAATAAATATATCGACCGCGATAACTTTGTGTAAAAGTAACATATAAATTGGTTCAGTGAGTTGCCAAGCGGTAATTTCACCTCGAATGTTTCGGAGACGTGCAATTTTTTTTGTGAACCATCAATTTCGGGCAAAAACGCTAGATTTGGCCAATTTTGAAAAAACGTACGCTAGAACACCAGAAAAGTTTTAAAACGGTAAATCTAGTGTAAAAACGCTAACGCTGGTAACACTGCTAGTAACAACTACCGTATATACTGTCCTGCTCGGTGGCCATAGGTTGCCAAACCCGCCTGTTAGGGGTTTCTATAACGTAAAGTAAGCCTATTTGATATCAGATTTTTACGTTTTTTTTCTTTTTCTTTTTCTTACTCCCCCTCTCTCGCTTTGTTCGTCTGCAGGTCTTTATCCCGAGAGTCATGGCGTAATTCATAATATAGTCTTTAACTCAACCACCAAAACAAGGACTGCCCACTTCGAAGATGTTGTAAACATAACCGAATGGTTCGACACTGGTGCAGAGCCGGTCTGGGTTACTGCCAAAGAAGCGGGGAAGAAAGTAGGCGGCATCATGTACGCAGGTACAGGGGTTCCCATCAAAGGCGTTTTATCGGATCGAATCATTCATTTGTCGCACTGGTCACTGACAAACTACCCAATGACCGATCGCGCTTTGGATGCAGTATCTTGGATAGCTGATGACGAATTCGATTTAGTATTGCTCTACATGAACTTACCAGATTACACCTTACACGAAAGCAAAATAGGCACTGAACGAACCATACATGACATTATGCGGGCTAATACTGCATTAAATACCTTATTGGATGACGTAGATCGAAGAGGATTGTGGGATACCTTGAATGTAATCGTGATTAGTGATCATGGACACGTTAACATAGACCAGGAAAAATATGTCAGTTTGACGGATTACATTGACGAGGACGACATAGAATTCAGCGTCATGTATGGGTCAGCTTTATTTCAACTAATGCCACGTCCAGGCCGTCTGAATAAGGTAATATCATTGTTATCTTTTCTGGTCTTTAAGGGAGAGAGGGGGGGGGGTCATAGAGGGTAATGGTGAGGGAGGGAGGGAGGGCTTGATAAAGCAAACTATGGTACAACCATCCTTTTTTCATGATCAAGCTTCTTTCTTCTTTAAGAATATTAAATACGATGCAAGATTTCTCTATATTATCGCGCAGTCATTCAGACCCGCCGCCAGGCCGAGTACAGGGGGTCCCGCTTGCAGACCACGATTGATTGATATGTTCACATTGCACCCAGTTGGGACAATGTTTTCTATACTCTACTGTCATGTCCAGCTTCAGAGCACTCGTAGTGTCAGTACGAGCAGTATGAATATCATGTTTCTGTCAGATAAAGGTTAGGAGGTGTTTGTATTGTCAATACCAGTGCTTTGAAGCATGATAAACCGGGAAGGGGGGGGGGGCAGTTTAGAGAGGTATGAGCATTGGGAAATTGTCCCAACTGGCTGCACATTGAACCTGCTGGATTAATATTCATGTTTGTGTGTTCGTATGTGTAGTATGTGTTCGAATGTGTTAGTATCTGTAGTATGTGTTAGTATGTGTAGTATGTGTTCGTATGTGTACCCTTTGTACAGTTCGTCGTATCAACTCAATCATGTTCTTGTACTCGTAAGTTTGCATGCTCGTTATGTTTTATCAGTGGTCCTTCTTTTCATAATTTTCCAGGTTTACCGTCAACTCGTTAAGGCTAATCCTGTAATGCATGTCTACAAGAAGGAAGACTTCCCTGAACGGTTCCATTACGGGAATCATCCTCGTAATTTACCTATCATCGGCTTCGTTGACCTCGGTTGGCATGTACACATGGTATGTCTTTTCTCTCCTATACGTAGACCATAAAGAACACTTGGGTTTTGATCATTCCGATTTAGATTTACCTATTCCATAATAATAGCGGTGCATACTTACTTCTGGGTCACCATCAAGTTCCGCTTCCTTATAAATCTAGCTCACCTACTTGAGAGAACCTCTCAATATAAAGCTATGGAAGGATATATATCTACAGCACGTTTGCTTGTTTTTCTTTCATAATTATAATTATTATTATTTATGAGTCATTCAATATTAAATCACTAAATTTTGGAGAATATTGTAGTTCGACCTCTTTTAAAAATTACCAAATTATTTGTACACATGCTTGGAACTTCATAAAATAAGCATTTTCTGAAAATGTCAGTTTGCATTGCTTCAAAATGGGCCGAATTATCACATTTTGAAATTCTGCAATTTTTGAGGTCCGAATAGTACTCAGCAATTAAACAACCTTAGTATAGGTTCTATGATCCCATAGAATTGGAAAATAAACAATTAGGCAATAAAACATTGTCTTGTGGAATGTGGAGTTAGGTCAACTTAAATATGCCAAAATATTCAATTTTGGTTATTAACGCTGGAAATGCTGCTATGTTTACTTGTTTAGTGATAAATTGCTCCTTAACTATCGCTTCAGGTTACTTGATTCTTTCGTAGGTTATTATCCCCAGTGCAAACAATAGAACATAATGATTACAATGCTTCGTCAGCCTGTAATATTTGCACGTTGTGCAACTCTAAATGTTGCTATTTCATGCTGCGAGTCAGAACGCGATTTTGATGCCAATTTGTTTACCAACGTCACCATGCGAGAGCTGTGAGGGTAGTTTGATTTATTATAAGTACAAAGTTCTTACAACTTACCAAATTGCAGGGCTCTAGCTTTTATCTATATTAATTTGAAGTTGCCTTGAGGTACAGAAGAGGTCGTCTTTGACATGCAGCCAATAACTCAAAACGCGTCATGTTGAAATATTCGGATTATTTTTTTTTAGAAGAGATATAGTACCACCCTGTTTGTCCAAAAAAAAAAATATTCAGGAGGCTATTTTGAAGCAATGCACCAAATGTTCAGAATTTGCCTATTCCATGGTACTCTAATCATGCAATTAGGGTGGTAAATTTTGGTGAGGGTCCAGCAACAGCCTTCCGTTATATATGACACGGAATGACCCTTATTTATGCTTCTCCTATATATCAATTGGTATCTGTCAATTTCGTTGTCCTTTAGCAAGATATCTCATGCATAATTGTTGATGAATGTAGTATTTAGGGTGGATGGGCGTGGATGGATGGGTGGGTGGGCGTGGGATAGGGTGTGGGATAGGGTGGATGGGCGTGGCATTTCCCCCAACGCAATCGCCACCCGTGGGTAAAACGTTCAGTGGCGCAATTTCTTACATTTAGACTCTGGGAAAGTAGACCCCCCCCCCGGGCCCATGATGCACTTCCATGCCCCTATTTAAAAAAAATAGGGAACCCCCGGCACCCCGCCCCCGCCCACCTTTGAGGGCACGTCAAAGTTTCAATTTTTATATTGAATACCACTACTTAGTAGAGTTGTCTTTGAAACTGTCCTCGAGAATAATCATGTGATACAATCATGGGTTCGACCGTTGACGTCAGAAAACCTTGATATTAAAACAAAATATTCGGCTAAATTATATATAGCCATATTCTCAGCTACATATATTCCTCAGTAACACTTTGTTATAAAAAAAGCTTTCTTAATCTTTCTAATATCTTCCATTTTTTCTTTGTCTTGCAGACGTTTAACCCTTTAACCGATACCGTTCTGAACGGATCCGACCATGGATTTGATAACTCTGCAATGGAGATGAAAGCGTCATTTTACGCTAAAGGGCCCGCCTTTAAAAGCAACTTCAGGGCAAGGCCACTAGAAAGCGTAAGTAGACATATTGACACATCCTTCTATATGTACGTCTATGTTGAACAATAATTTGTTTTCCAGTTAGCCGAATATAGGATGCATAGCCATGTATACAGTAATCGAGCTTCACGATACACACAAGGCTTGGGTGTGAGTGCAGCTGTACAGCCTGCAAAGTACGGTACGAGATCTAGAAAATATAAAAAATCTAGTCGTGTGTTTTGCAACTGTGTTGATACAAATTATGGAGGATAATGTAGCCGAAAGTTCTTGCATATGCACACACACACACGCACTCGTTGCAGGTGCTGCAATAGGCAAGTACACAGTAAGAGTGTTATGTGGTGACGAACCGCCTTCATCGAACGAAAAATGAAGAGATTTCACTCGAGCAACCTTGTGACTATTTAGAATCATTACCGTCAAATTTGTTTTGTAAATTATATTCTTAACTTTGAATCCCAAAGGATAAATGAGATGAGTTGAATCTTTATTGTATACATACAGCAATGGGCGGGGATAGGATGAGGGGAGGGGGGTTGGGGCGTGGCGAGGGAGACCGTGAAAATTCTGTTTCTATGCGATTCGCAGTCAGTTGATTATTCATGTTGCGTCTTTAAAATTGTTTTACCAAATGACCGTAGTAAATGATAAACTTATATAGGATGTACAAAATTGTGTCATATAATTCTTCAAGTTAATATATTATTTAATATATTTGTTTAAAGAAATCGTGAACTATCTAGTAACACGGTAATACCTTACTACCGTAATATGCAATACAACCCTATAGCCAATCATCTTGTCAGCTGTTTCATTCTATGCATCATTAATAACAATTGGTTTCCTTGACAACCGAGTATCACAGTTTGCAAATGTTTCTTCTTCATCTTTTACTATAGGTCGACATATACCAGATGATGTGTGATATTCTAAAGATCGAAGCTGTCCCCAACAATGGATCACGTCCCAGATATACCAACATGATGATGGGTCCTTCAGATGATCTTCAGGATATACATACCACTTACAACATAATCATAACAATGTCCCTATTGTTTACATTTGTATCCCTTCTAATGCACGGTTGGCCGACCCTTAGTAGTAGTTATTACATGATGTCTTCAATAGACACATGATGGTAGATCAGTTCCCCTCGACACTGATTGCTGACCTGATGAATCTTCGGAGGTTTGGAGAGAACACGCCAAATTTTGTTGGCGATCTCTTGCAGGACATGAATATTCATGCATGGAAGTTGTTCTCAGAAAGGGATGTTCTTGAAGATGTAACCTACTATGCAAATAAAATGTTGCAAATGGCGGGTGGTCGAAATAAGATTGTGATGTGATGAGGGAAAATGATGTTGAAAGTGTCAACCTTTCTTGCTAGTTGACCCGAGAAGAACAACAGTGGGAGTGATTTATTTTGTACTCATAATTTTGGCATTGTCTTTCACTAGCCACTAGCCAAAGTTGTAGTCAGTTTTAGTCAGTTTCATGATAGGGTCCTGAAACCAAAGAGTAATCACAAGGTGCGTTTAGACCTGTATGTATATAGCTCATAGCCTTTGTATTTTATCGTTGACTGGAGTCACCTTTCTTTGTTATATGGACCAAACTCCAATGTCTTAACAATAGACTTGTTTGTGGATTCCTGATATGTTATCATATTCCACAGGATATCGTTTTCATCTGTCCAAACGGTAAGCCATCGTGTTTACGTTGCCATGCAAATTCATTGCATTGGTTAAATATGATATATTATGTTAATATTGATCGTATATCCTGCATGTTAATGCAGCGTATTGTTTTGCTGTCACGATGAAACCTTTGGAACATATACAAGATCTAATCTGAAAGGTTGTTCTTAAGATCTTATGATCTATCAAATATCTTTTAAGGACTCACCTTGGTACATTATCAATGGTAGTGCTTAAGTATGTATTCCCTATCGCATATTTCCCTATATCCTTATGTATTCCCCTTATGTTTTTTTTATATAAGGTCACAAAAATCATTGCTCTTAAAGGTCAATGTATGTATACCAAAAACAATTTATCATGCTAGGATGTGTGAGTCTACCCATCCTTATTATTTCATAGATAGTTAAATTCTATCAGTATATTGCGTCACAGAGAGCTAAATGTCAACAAACATTTATATCAAAACTTATTGTGAATGTTTTTCATGGTGCAGAGATTTGCTGAGCTTCAATGTATCAGGCGGTTTTTTTAAAATCGTAAGCATGAAGACCTCATCGTGTCTGAAAAAGGCACATTCAGTCGTTTGTAGAAAGTCTGAGAAGGGGTCAAGCTAAACTATATCCAATATTTTATAGAAGACCTCTGTCTCCCTCTCTCCATCAGCAGTACTGTAGATTCTATTTTCTGAATCAATTAATAAGTTGATTTGCATGTTCCATCCAGTAAACTTGTTATATTATATGTTGTGTGTGCATATGATGTTTTACATTATGTGAAAGTGTGTGTTAAATGGTGCTATGTTTTCTAATATATATTAAGGTACATACCCGCAAACGTGCAATGGATTCATTTTTATATGAAAAGATATGGAATTCTGCATTTTCTATTTCTTTTTTTCCATAAATGATAAGCATTAGATTTGCGCATGTAAAATGGAGTGAAAATCGATTCTCAAAAAGGGGGGCGGGGGGGGGGTGCGTTGATATTCTATAGTTCATGATTATTATTATTTTTTCTTCGTTTGGGATAGAGGTAGATCGATTTTTTTTATTTTCGTATTAAGTCTATTACGGTTATCAAGCAGAGTTATTCTTGAATAAAACAAATTTTCTACTTAGGGAAGGGCATCGTGCAGTTACCGTGTATTCCCGTGTATTGAAATCAGGGACGTAGCGAGAAATTTGAAGGGTGGGGGGAGCAGAATTTTAAAAGGGGCACTTCTCACAAAGGGAACAGTATTACACTTATCGGAGCGCCATGATGTAAGTTGCCCAAAATGCCTCCCATGTTGCAGGACATAAACAGTAATAAGAGTATTGTATTGGAGAAGAACTTTCAGGGGAAAGGTTGAGAAGGGTCGCTTAGCTTCCTTCAAACTGAAAAGGGGGTTTTAATGATATTTCCTGCTTTTAGTTAAATTTTATTTATCGAGGTACTCAAAGGGGAGGGGGGGGGGGGGGCGATCGCACCCATTGCTACTCCTGGCTACGTCCCTAGATTGAAATAGTCTGTTTTCTTGAACAAAAAGTCCTTACGAGCGGTTATTGAATCCATAATTTTAGTTTACAAAACAGTAAATGATATATTTATATATAAGGAGTAAGAAATTTTAAGATATACTTTTATGTATGGTAATGAAAGTACGGCCGAAAATTAATACATTCTTCAGAGTGCAAATTTCAAAAGCATGTCTCTATGTCTTATTATTAAGCTTGCCAAGGGGAATAAAAAAAACCTATCCGTTTATCGTCAGATATTAAATTGTTTCTTTTGGGTTTCTGTATACTACTTTTACATCGCAGGGATACGGCCATCCTCAGGGGCATGAGGTGGGTAAAGGGGTGGGGGAATTAGCCCCGACCCCTTGGAAAATCAAAGAATTATAAAAGGGCAAAAGATATCTCAAAATGCTATGGCTTCCGAGGGCTTCGCCTCTTGAGTCACACTGGGGCTATCAAATACATTCCAATAAAATTGAATTCTTCTCTAATTGTGTTTCTGAAAAGTGCAAACATTCACAATACTTTCGGGAGCCTTAACTGCTCTCTCGTTATACGAGAGAACAAGAAGTCTCCGAAAAGGTACATTTTAATAATGGATTTTACCGTGGTGTACAGGAATGTACCGGTGAAACGTTGAATCGCGTGGAAGGACAGGTACACCAGGCGCGTAGCGAGGAATATGCCAAGGGAGGAGCGAAGCCTGTAGGCAAACTATCTTAGCGTAGCGCCACTATGTGTTTGCGCGAAGCGTACAAGAAAATTTTGGCCGAAAATGCCTCCCAGATCGCTGGAAATGTACGCTTCGCGCCTGGGAAAGTACAAGAAAACTTTGGCCGAAAATGCCTCCCAGATCGCTGGAAATGACACTTCCCAGGCCTTGTAAGTTGCATCTAAACATTTTCTATTTTGAAATTACTAGCGATATCATAAAAAACAATATGCGCAAGGGGGGGGGGGTGGTCGCCCCTTCCCCCGGCTGGTACACCGTCTTTAAATGTGATGGTTCGCTGGATAAACTGATTTGTACTTAAGACAAATATTGGGGAATTCGTACATAGTCTTTAATATACGTACAGGTTGATTGAATAGTATTAATTGTAAGTTTGTAAGAGTCGATATAATGTCTTTAAATATATGATAGTTGGTTGAATAAATCAAATTAAATCAGACTGATTGTCTATTAATGAAAGACAGAGTGTCGATTTGAAAGATCAATTTTGTGGATTTTGCGGGCCTATGTAGAGTAAAGCGAAGCGATAAACCTACAGTGCATGTGTTGAAGATGGTTTAACAGTGTCAGCATATTGCAAACCAAAAGAAGGTTGGAAGAGGGTGTGTGGGAAGGGTTTCTGTGAAACTGTTGATATGCTCGCACAATATGCTAACTTTTTATTATGCAATGACTTGCCTCGTTGTTTCTCCATACCATACAAACAAAATAAACTTTATTCCTTGCCTCATTTTCTGTGAATTTCTAACGGAAGTAACGGAAGCCAAGAACTAATGGGAAGTGCTGCACCCCTGTACTCCAGGCTGGCCTGACCAATAACAGTGTACACAATCGGAAATACTTCTTACGCTTCTGAGCATGCAGTCATTATAAGACAAAAACAAATCATTAATTAGTATTGCAGGTAATGAAATAAGAAACATCGTAAAAAAGTTCTATTCTGAAGCACCGGCTATTCCTCACCTCACCGTTTAAGTGTGAATTGCAACGAGTAGTCTTTACAGTATATGTGTGGTAAGAAGGGGGGTAGGAAGCTTCCAAAAGTGGGGGGGGGGGCACAACATCAGAGGGGCACTTTCTCCTTCCACAACCACCACTCTTTATGCTATAAACCGATACACACCGGCAATATCACTTAAATATATATGATGTGATAGTATGCTATCATTACTATTTATTGAGATTGTTTATTGTTAACCGTGCTACAAAAAGATATGGAATGCCATTTTAGAAAAAGCATGTAAAGACTAAAAATAAATAAATAAAAATAAAATATTAAAATTAACAAAGGCTTAAGATATCCAAAAGACAGTTTTTCATCGAAGGGGCACATTTTATTTGCCAGTAGGGCACATTTGCTATTTTGGAAAAAAGATGTGGGGGCACGTGCCCCAGTGCCCCCACCCCCCCCCGGCTTCTACCCCCTGGTGGTAAGGCTCGTCGCAAGCTGAGCGGAACTTTTCTGGTGTGTCGATCTTTGTTAATTAAATATATATCTGTCATACCACTTGCAACACATT
>JAIPMN010021013.1:15231-30417 GCA_020650975.1 Apostichopus californicus | reverse complement strand
AAATACGTCACGATTAATGCCATGGCAATTTCTTTACAGCGTTTCTGAACGTCATCATTCACTATTCGATAACCATTTTTAGGTTTTGTAATATCAATATTCAAATTTGGTTACATAACACTAATTAACTACCATACAGGATATACATTCAACTTTTTATCTCAATTTAAACTTTTTATGAACTTTGTATCATTTTACAGCCTTGCAGTTATACCTCGCCTCACCTTCCCATTTTTTTTTCCATTCTTTTTTTATATTTCTGTGCAAAGAATCTATTTTTCCAAAAATTTTTAGTTAGGCAAACTACATGCATGAACTATACAATTGGGGTATCGGTTCCCATGGTGACTGCAAAACCCTCCACTTAAACATGAACGCTCACATGACGACAACATGGAAAATCAGGCATAGGAATCATGCTAATTTTGATATATGACATGAATTGTGCTTGTAGTTTCTGTACATCTGTAATGAACATCAGTTGATCCAAACTTGTCTATAAATACTGCCTCTTTCTATTTGTCATATTTCCCTTCAACCTCTGCTATTGTTACAAATCTCTTAATAAGGCACCACCCGACATACACAATGGCTGCAGAATGAGTCATTGCAACCACATCACCATGGTAACCTCACAAATAGGCAAAATACCAAGAAAGTTGTTGAATGAAATGGGATGTTTTCTACTTGGCTCTTCTCTTCCTGTTGATCTGAATACTTTGATTGTCAATACAAATTCATGAATATTCATTAGCACTGCACTAAAAATATTCATAGCCAAAACACCAATATCCATATATCCCATGAGCACCTGTTCTTGGAGTGGCCTCTGCTCATTGTTAAGTTGTACATGTTTACCATGTGGACACAATGCCAAGTTTTTGGCCCTTGGTACGACTGTTCCATTTATCCGTGGGACAATGGTACAGCCCAGTCACTGAACCCGCCCAGAGGTACACGGGAATACACTTCCTCGTGGTCTGAAGATAGCTATTCCCTTATCAAATCACAGCATGCATAACTACAGGTTTGTTCACACCCCCCATGTTGGCTTTTTAAACTTGTGAAATGCATTTCAAGTTTACAGGCAAATATTATTCTGCATCATCTTCATAGCTACACCTTTCATAAATCAAGAGCAAGACTAGATACAAACAACAAGTCAACAGCGGGCTAACAGACTTCATACTTCAACAACCGGTCGCCGTATTTCACTGCTTTTTCTGTGTTCAAACTTCAAAAAAACAGAACACAGTTTAATATTTCTATATATATGACATAGATGCAACAACATTGAAGAACTATCTTAGTCATGTCAATAATTTAGAATACAAGTCGTAATGAAATACTTTAAACATGAATACATGCATCCAAGACGTAACCTAATAACACAAGGAATGAGGAATATATTCATACTTTTTACATGTCTAGCCATTTAATTATCATGAATTAAGCAAAAAAACAGTAAAGATTGTTTTTAAGCTTGGCTTTGTTGTACAAATCAAGATTACTCATATCCAAAGCAAAATAATAAAAAAAATTCAACATGCAGTCATATTTGAAAAACAAAATACCCTTTGAAATGTTTGTTTCCTTCTTTCTTTTATTACATTGAAAATACCAGGTTTCACAAAGCCCATTCATTCTTCATCCATTCAATAAGGTTAATTGTTTTATTCATGCTACTCTACTCTACATTCTACATTACTAAACAAACCACATTCCATACAGATCGGCGCCTGTTGACCATGGATCGTACATGGCGTACTAGAAATTGGATATGGCTAAGACTCCTGGCATAAAATGCTTGTGCATTTTTTTTTTGTGATTCTAGAGAATAAGCCAAAAAAATCATTACAAATGATAAATTAACTAGGGGATTTTTTCTATTCTTATTTCCGTGTGATGCTCCTGATAACCGCACATAAACAGAGCCGCGCAAGTAAATATTAGCTTCATTGGTTACTGGAACTTTGTACTGCGGCATGTCGAGAATTAATTCTAAACATGCCTCTCTCGTCCTGTGAAGAGAGTTTCGTTACAACATAACGCTAGTCTGATAGTCCTTGATCCACGAGAATATACAGAAATATTTCAGCAAAGCGATTTTCAATGTCTACTTTCATGACAGCAAACATTAAAAAAAAAAATACAAATGAGAATAACATTTCAGGGAAATACACAAACCGAACAGACACGTGGTCTGGTTACGGAAACCCGGGCATGCAAGAAGGAAGGAAGGAGCCTTTATGTACGCCATTCTCATACATATCTAAAAAAATACTAACCGGGGAAAGTGATACGACTCCAATGCTTAAAATCTGTTCCGACAAATACATGATATTATGTACTATACAAAAAAGTTACATTATGCGACTGGAGTAAATAGACGCTCTGCGATCCTGTTAGCCTAAAATTTAAGAGAAAAGTAAGGGGAGAAAAAAATAAAGAGAGGGAGAAAACTTTCCCCTTGAACATAATGCTGATCCAGTCTAGAGTTAATTTCACTATTTAACAACAACCCAATAAACTTATATAATGGAAGCCAAAAAAAAAATCTAGACAAAAAAATCTGGACATTTTTATACCGTTGAGCTCTGCCCTGACTACTTCCCGTCGCCATGGACACTCGAGAGAAGCTTCTCGCATCATGGAGTAGGCATATACTTGACTTACATGTAGCTGTTATAATGCGTCTACAAACATAGTACTTGCAAAGAGAGAAAAAAAATATAAAAAATTGTAATAACGAGAGGGGAGGGAGGATTATTGTGATCAGTACATGGGAGATATGCTGGCCGCCTCTCCTTCTCACAGCGTCGGACAGTTATACTCTAACAGTACTGCTTACTAACGTTTACAACCAACTTTCCACACAAACAAACTTATGAAAAGAAATTTGACTTGTCATTTTAAAAGTAGCGATTCTTCCTCTAGCTCTCCGCCTTTTTGTCCTTCTTCTTCTTTGACAAGAATGATGGCGTTCGGAACTTTCTTCTTCTTCTTCTTCTTGGTTGGCGAGAGGGACGAGTCCTTCGAGGGGGAACCTTCCAAGCTCTGACTGCCCTTGGGGGTGGGGGAGGGTGCCCTGTCAGCATTGTCTTCCTTCTCGCCATTCACGATACTGACTGTGGTCGTTTCTATCGACCCAGGTTGATCTGAAAGGGTTTTGAAGAGAGAGAGAGGATGGAAAACTGTGATCGTACAAGAGAGAGACATTGACGAGATCATAATTAAATTCTACCATGACTGTATCAAACCCAACAGAAACGCACCTATTTATGCATGTGATGTATTGAGTGTGCCATAGTATGGTCTCTCATGGCTTTAGAACTTACATACATACATACACACACACACATACACGCACGCACACACGCACACACACATACATACATACATACATACTATAGCCAACATATTTAAAGTTTTAAGAGGGTTGTGCTGGGTTAAGAGAGAGGAAGCTGGAGAATACAGGACTAAAATGAATTGTAAGATCACAATCCACAGCTACGTTATGTAGCTGCGTCTTGAACAGGAGGAATGACAACGAACTTCCATCTCTCTCTCTCTTCACCAGCCGTAAGTGGTATGCTCTGGCAGACTATTACCTCCGTGAATGGTCACAGTCTTGGTTGTAATTTTCTGTGTTCTGATCTTCTCTCCATCCTCACTCTCCTCCTTGGTTTCTTTCATTTCAGTCTCTTCGGCTTGCACAATCAGCTCAATCTCCTTCACATCTGTAGCGAGGAAGAGGAGAGAAAAGTAGATCTATGAGTGAGAGATGATGATGATGATGATGATGTAATCCATCGACTGAGAGTGTGTCAACACAACCCTCCAGAGGTGTGACGACAGACCAGGCGACAGGCCTACAAGCAGGGTATAAGCTAGGGTGATGGTGTAAGTAGGTAGCAGTGGTGGTGGGAGGGGGGGGTTGGGATGATAGCGGAGTTTAACAGAATTGGAGTGGGAGGGTAGGAGCAGGATTTTAATGTGGTGGGATGGGGAGGGGGGTAGCATGATTTAAGCCAGAAACGGAACTGCTGAGGAGAGATTCAAATCTGTGTTGCGGAGGAGGAAACGTACGGAGATGGGTTTTCTCACTCTCCTTGAAGAGTGAAACAGACAGACTTATACTGATAACATCTTAAGTAGGGTGTAAATCTGTCTTTCATGGCAATTCCCTTTCCTTGGAAGGGGTAGGGAAAGGGAAGGGGGACAAGGGCTGAAAGGTCATAGACCCAAGCCGTGTCAGTGAGCCTTCATATCAGACCAATATGCCCAGCCCCTGGATCCCCCCACCCCACCCACCCACCCAAAAAAAAAAGAACTTGTAAAATGAGATGAACAAACCTTGACTAGTTTTGTCCGCAATTTATTTCTTGTAATCGAGGATTTCTCTCTCTGACATCGACGTGAATGGATTGGGAGCGTAGGCCGTGTACAGTACAGCCTCGTCTTGGTACTCCCTCTGGATAATTCCTTTAGACTTGGCGTAGAATTGAGCGTTCGGGTCGATAGGCTGAGGAGGGCAAATCAAGGAAGACGAGGTGTGAGCTGTTAATTCGTATTTTTAAAAACCTCTGTTGTGTTTCTCTCGTCCCTCTTTTGACCAAGACAAGAATCAGCAGAGGATGAAACCATTCATCACATTTGTCAGTTTAATTTTCTCCATGTGTAATATAATATAATCCATACTTCTGTGTTATATGTGTTTAATATAAAATTAACTCATACTTCTTCCATTTGTAATATATATATAAAGGCGGCCATCATGGCATGCAAATATGACATAAAGTATTGCAGAAAGACTGTCAAATACACATCCCTCTCTCAAGATGGAAAGCAGAAATGTGATAGTGTTATTTTTGATATAATGTACATGCAGAGGTTCATCATAATAATAATTATATGGATAAATGCATTATAGGTGTAATAATTCCTATCAACTTTACATTTGCATATATGTTCAAGCTTCACTGAGATGATAGCAAAGAGCAATAAAAAGTAAGACTCGTAACTCTTGACAGGAGGAACTCTAAACAGGTAAGTTTGTCAACAACAGGTTGGAAGAAAGACAGGACCCAGTGACAAAGGCTTGTAACGGTTTATCCAAACCCAGGAAGGAAGTAATTATTGACCGTCACAAACGCCCATTATGATAAATACGACCAATTTTAACTAAAAGCAACTGTACTGCTATCTCTTTGTTTCAGTCTCCTTTTAAATTTCTTGTTTCAAAGAAGCTTGTCTCATTTAATAACAATGGCTTTTAAGAGTCCAAGGAAGAAGAGGAAAAGAATGCCACAAAATGTGACAACTTAACATGGTCCTGGAGTGAATGCTGATTGGTCGAATCATCCGGAAGATGAGAGCATTGTACATTAAGCAGGACATGCAGAACAACACTGACCACAAATCTTGATTTGGCGTGACATTTCATTTCAGCCCCCTCTGACGGCCAACGATCTCCCATCCTCCACCCTGTCCCAACCCAAGTATAAACCTCAATGAAAAGGGGAAATATTACCAGAATTTGTCCCAAAAAAATGTTATTATTCAAAAATGTTGAATTTTGTATTCATATTATATAACATTATAACAAATATTTGGAATAATAAGTTTGAAAATATAAAGTAAATGTGAGTGCAAGCATCCAAAAAAAAGAAAAAAGGAATACATGAAAACCTGAAATGTGAGCAGGCACAGGCAAAGCAGTTTATGTGCAGATAAATAAAAGGAGGAAGAATACAGAACCAAAACCAAAAAGAAACCTTAATAGAGAAATGAACAAAAGCACTTTAAGTATTGAGATTTGGGCTGCTTGAATGAAGTGCTTAAATGCAGGAAGCTTTTTATTGACAATGCACATTTATTGGTTTGTTTTTTACTCCTTTTTTTTCTGCTTAAATAGGCCGCACAACGTACATAAAGGGCATTATTGTTTTTATAACCATAATGGTTAATTACCACAGCTGTTTGTCTGGACTGGAAAGTGATAACGATAAACGGTCAAACCGGTATTTTTTTGAGGGACAAATTAAACATACTTTTTCAACCGCTGTTATTTTCTTTTTATTTCATGGAGCGGGCTTTGCTATTGCAGGTGGCTTCTGCTGTGACTCAGAGCCTAGTTTGACTCGGGGAAAAGCAAACAAAAGTTTGTACAGGGGCGAAATCTTCGGAGGTGGAAAGAGTTGAGGAGAGTGCAATGACTACGTATTGATACAGAAGTAGACTACGCTAATGGCAAAATCAAGTTCCGTGTATGCTAGAAAATACAATCATTCCCAAGACAATAAAAGTTCCAAATTGATTACATTGTTTGGAAACAAATTGAAAATTTCAGATAACTATTCTCAGAGGAGAGGGTCATGTCAAAGATTAACTCAATCCATACCATTTACTTTGTGTTTGGAGTTGACTAATCTTGTCCCTTTTCATCCCTCAACCCCCTCCCCCCTCCCACCCCATTCCCGGCTCTTTAAAAAAACAGCTTAAAAAAGAAAAACTCTGTAACTTTCACAGGTCTCCAAAATATTCTGGAACAGGGGAGAACGAACAAGCTGTAACATAACCCAGAGAACATTTGGCCTCACACTGCTAAGTTTTACGAGCAATCCGACCACATTGGACCAAGTCCAGCTAATTCTTTACCTGTATCTCACATGCTGCTACACAGTTGAGGGCTAGGAAGTACGCCTCCTCTATGGACCCACCACAGCAGACGATACCAGGGTTATGCAAGAATAGGATCTTCTTTTTGGGTCCAAGGGCCCTGATGATTTGATCCTTCTGTTCCTCCTCGACCACGATCCCCGTGTAGTCATAGTACAATATCTCACCACAAATCAAGGCTTCTTGACTGATCGGCAAAAGGCCACACTTCATAGTTGAGACCTGTCAAGATTCAAAGCAAAAAATATTTTTGGATATATACATAAATCTTCACAACTACGTTGTCAATGGTCCTGACCACAAAATTTTGCAGGTTCCTTACCCGCAACTTCATGGAGTTTTGAAGGCTGAAATTGCAAATAAACTAGTGCATATCCCTACACCAGTTTGAAGGGCCGAATTGCAAATAATTTAATGCATATCCCTACACTAGTTTAGAGGGCTGAAATTGCAAATAAATTAGTACATATCCCTACACTAGTTTAGAGGGCTGAAATTGCAAATAAATTAGTACATATCCCTACACTAGTTTGGAGGGCTGAAATTGCAAATAAATTAGTGCATATCCCTACACTAGTTTGGAGGGCTGAAATTGTAATAAACTAGTGCATATCCCTACATATAAATAAACCTATCATAAAGCCCAATCCTTGAGATCAATTTTAAGTTGGTCTGACTTCATGAAGTCTTATTTTGACATTGACACAGAAAGGAACTATGTACTAAGATCCAGATCCACTGGATATGACATTTTGAACACTATTCTAGTTTCTGAATCAACCATCATGAATATTTAATGAGGAAATTGAATATTCAAAATGAAAAATCCTGTTTTGAGATATGCAGACATACACTAATACATACACACCCATTCCAATGTATACACATACACAACCCTACTCACTCAGGAATTATTGAAGAATATGAACTTGTGAATGTGAAAGATTATGACATCTTTGGCAATGAAAAGCAACACACAAGGAAACAAGTGGCTGACTGAGTTCTGTAATAAACTGAGCTTACCATATTTTGAATATTTTATATCATATATCATATATATACATCATGTCTGTCAATAAATTCTGTTTGATAAAGTTTGAAAAGTTTCAATTCATATACTTAACAATGACAGAAATATCAGGTCCAGAGGGCGACACGCCTAATCGAGCTAGACGAAGCACTGCTCCTGCAGGTTAGCAAACTGTTTTTTAAAAACAGACTATAAAATATACAACTGTAAGAAAAAGAAGACAATAGCAATTTTCACATAATGGAAGCTTTAAAAACTACATTGAGGGGAAGCTTAAATACTAGGAGGCTGCTCCAAACCTGGCATTCCCACCCTACCGAGATGAGAACTATGCTAAGAAAGCAGAGAAAAGGAAAAACTCTTCTCAGTGGCTGGACTGTTCCCTGGAAGACCTATTTTTTGGGAGTTTGAGTAGCAAGCCCTCTAGCCACCGATTTCCTAAACATGGGCGCCCCTCCCTTTGCCAGAGCCTCCTCCCAGTTTAAAAAGTCTAGCTTATCTAGATTTTAAGTTATTTTTTTGAGTAGGTTTATTCATTATGTACTTATGTTGGAGATTGGAATAAGGGAGTCCAGGAGAAGGTTTTTTTTAAAGCATTCTTAAACCCATTCACACTACTTACCGGTACAACTTTCTAAGGCAAACCATTCCACTCATTCACAACCCTATTAGAAAAAAAGTTATGCCAAATAGTTTGTGACTTTTGGAGTTTAAGACAATGACATCTGATACAACTACTATTAGCAAACATGAAAAAGTCAGTGAAGGATAATTTGTCAACATGATACACAATCTTGAAAACCTGAATCAAGTCACCACGTAACCTCCAGTGTGGTGAGATTCAACAGTTGTAACCGCCTATAATAAGTGGCACCTTTAAGGAACTAATTATCCTAGTAGCCTTTCTCTGGATCTTTTAGAGTAGGCCTACTTCCTTATCCTTAGCAAAATATCGGTTCCAAGCCTGCACAACATACTCCAAATGAGGCCTAGTGAACTGCTTATAAAGCCTAACAACTATGTCCTCTTTCAGAAAACTGAAGTTCCTCTTGATCATACCTAAACCCCTACCTCTTTTAGTAGCTTCGAGACAATGTTTAGAAGGTTGCAGAGATGAGTCAATGTAGATACCTAGGTCTCTTTCAACAAAGACCTCCTGTAACTCCTCACCATTAAGATTGTAGGTATACTTTTGGTTACTTCTACCAATATGCATCACCTTGCATTTATCAATATTAAAAAGCATTTGCCATCCCTGAGACCATCAAAAAATGTTATCCAAATGCGTTTGAAATGTCTTTGATGTACACAATTAATATCTCCGTCAATGTCATTTAGGCCTATATAAGCAACAAACAACAAGGGACCCAAAACAGACCGTTGTGGAACCCCACTAGTAATGTCCTGCCAATAACAACATTAAATAACATTGCAAGCATGCATTGTTAACTTAATGTTAGGCTACATCACATTCATGCCAGTCTGTATTGTCTACGAATGCAGCTGCAGCCTAGTGTTAATATTCTGGTTGACATTGGTTCGTTTAGTTGTACGCAGTGTACGTTGTCGTCCTAGCCTATCGTTACACTAAACTAGCCAATATACTCAAATAGCACCTGCATTAATATTACTTACTATTTGGCCTATAAACGTCCCGAATTTTAATGATAAAAGTGCACATCCTTGATTTTCAGTAAGATGCTTAGGCTATGCAATACTTGGTGTCCTGGTCACAGCAGAAGTCGATTTTCTGTTCCAAGTTGATATATACGATCTCACTAAATAGTAGTAGTCCCGTGCCATCTTTTCAACAGGCCTTCGTACGTGTAGTATGTGCGCGTGCGCGTGACGTTCACCGTACGTGCAAATGTCTGGGATAGCACCCCCCCCCCCCCCCACCCCATGGCACTATATTCAGTATTGACACTCCTGATCACTTTAAATGAGATCTTTCTTATCCTCGCCGCATATTGAGGGGCGATTAATAAGATGTATGGTACTGGTCGGCCAAAGGGGAATCATGAGCAAGTTCGGAGACCCTTTCCCGCGACCCCCACCCCCCGCACCGCTTGTCAGACCTGGCGATCGCGACAAAATATACGTCGAAATTTACTGACATATTCCATGAGTAACAGTAATGAGCTATGAAAAATAGTATAATTCTTGCTAAGTCTTGGTGTGTCCTATGGCGAAACGCACAGATTTGACAAATATGACGGTTCTATGAAGTCTGAAGTATCCAGATGGGTTTTCACCTTGAACGATAAGATGGAAATGTTCGCAACATCCGATAGAAAAACCTTCTAGCCTGAAAACAATTTGAATGTGGGGTGGGGGCCGGGGGTAGGTCACAGTGACAAGGGAACCTCTAAAGAGCCCCTTTCCTTAAAAAGAACAGCACCTTTTGATAAAACAGTAAACTTTTCAATTTCTGTAGTTTAGAAACCTCCCCCCTTAGGCATAAATCCATGGGTTGTGTTGATGGTGTACCCCCCCCCCCCAACTCTTTTTGTCAACACAACCAAAAACGTAAAGCACATATTTGCACAATCCCAGTGTAGACCTTATGAAATACCTAATTTATGGCCCAAATATGCCTCAGAATGCAGCAAATGATGTCTGTTTAATGGGGAAGGGCCCAATCCCCATTACAAGGGCGTTGACTTGATGGACCTCTGAGCCACAACCCGTTCTTATTCAAATCACTGATCAATGCTGCATACTTGAAACACTTGATAACTTATCAAGCGATAGTTGTGCTATTTTCGTTAACGCACATACTTCAAATGGCTTAATTTTATATGGATATTAAAATCTAATCTAAATACATATTATAACCTGCAGATAATATTTGAAAGCTGGTCGTTACAGCACAAACCAAAGACAAATGATATGCATTCTATGATCCCTCTTGAGAAATACGAAATATATTAACGACAATGGAGGAATCCATACTGCTTGACAAGACAAAGTATCGTATTACTTGTCAATCACAACGTATAAACACTATACACTACACTCTATGCCATGATTACTACCTATATAGAATTATTTATTTTTGGACATACTTATATTAGTTTCGACATGTTTATATAAATTTGGACATGCTTATATTACTTTAGACATGCTTATATTAGTTTGGACATTTTTGATACATATGGCTTTCCATATTAGTGCTTCTCAAATTACTTTTATTTGTCAGGTTGACGTCCGACTGTATGAGCCTGCCGCATATTTCATCGGTTACACAGAAATTTGTCTACATTGAAGCTTAAAAATTTTCACAATGAAATAACACAACTGCTTTTAAGTTCTGATCTTTTGTTCAAATTACAATATGAATTTGAGAAATATAATAACATTATTTTATTGTTGTAGATGACACACAACAAACGAAAGCGACCCATATCATAAAAAAAATTACTATCGAAAAACTTCGCCCATAAAGGGAGCAAATTTAGCCTTATACAAAGTCAGCCGCAAAATTCGCAAAACTATACCTGGTTTGGGAATTTACGAGAAACATCATTTGCAGTATAATGGGTAAAGACAGTCTGTATAGATGCATCCTACCCATTAGTATTCGTTCCCTTCCAAAAGGACACGTGATACACATTTCACGTACCATCGTCATAATCACACAGTCACATTCTCGATGAAAGGGGACTGGGGCTGTGCATTTACTATATATAGTGCAAATTCCTGAACACTGATGAAATGTTTTCCTTATCCTTAGAGTTAATCAATAAAATGTTTCTTCATTTACGACNCCCTTCCCCGCGCCCTCCCAACAAAAACAATTGTTAATTAAAACTGCCGTGCAGCAAGTATAGTGACATAATTATCGAAACGTTGGTAAATCCGATCCAGTTTCACTTAAGGTCGTTCTTGACAAAGAAAGTGGAAAGTGAACTGACAGCTTGATAAGGATTGACCACAAATATGCTAGGAAGTCAAATAATGGTCGCACATGCTCCGACTTCAATCAGCATTTTACTGCCATTCTCAAATTAGTTTTACTCACTCGGACATTTAATTGTCTAACTTAACGGGGGGTGGCTTTGGGCCGTGTTCCCCCAAATGTGTGTCCCCCTCCCCTACCCTACCTATCCAAATAGTCAGAATATTTTTTTGGAAAATATGTTTTACTTCCCTCCCCTGGTAAATCTTTGTGCCCCCTAAAGTAATTTCAAGCTACCCCCCTCTGTCTGGATGAAATATATAAAGCTCGTGACAAATAAGGGAATATTCCAATATCATTGGAACTATTTAAGGAAATAGGGGGTGGGTGAAGAGAGAAAGGGAGGCCACACTTTGAAGGGCAGTAGGACATGCAACTTTGATGTGAGGAAACTAACCACAAAATCATCTCAAAACGTCCAGACAAAACGGGTCATCTTAATGGGCGTTCTGTGTCCAGATTCTAGTATTTGATTTCTTTCTCAACAAAACAGTAACAAAAATGTGCGTTCATATTAAAGATTCCTAAATTTCTCAACAAAATGTCGTAGTTGAAATAACTAAAGTATAATAACTTTTTTATTACTGGAAAACCAAAATAAATAGAAAACCAACAAATGAGAGGTCGAAGATTGATATTCAACTGATCCGTTTGTTCTTGCTGCTAATCATTAAGATTAGATGAAACTGAGATAAATAAATCCTAAATGCAAATAACCTTTGACCCTTTGCTTGTCCTCATCTGACAAAGATAAATTGTTCGTATAACGATAAATAATCGACTGCACACTGGCATGAATATAACTAGACGTTCAAGGTATACCGTGTACAAATTATCGACAATCTGGCATTAATAGGAACAATGATGTCCCGTTTTCTCTGTTTGACGATCCTCGTCCTGTACTGTAATACGCCCTCTCGCGCGATCCTTCCCTTCGACCCAGATTTGAAAGTGCCGACAACATTCGGTGTAGTACAAGGAACGGATCTTGACGAGTCTTATGGTTTCTTGGGGATACCTTTCGGTAAATCACCAACAGGTGCATTGCGATATACCGAACCCCAACCACCGGAGCCATGGACCGACATTTTACCTGTAGACAAATATCCGCCGGGATGCATACAAAAGTGTGGGGAACCACCGGATGCCTGTCCTACAGAGGTATGTATCTATGTTTGTGCAATCAGGCTGGTTTATATAGCTCATAATGTACCTCTTTTACAAAAGTTACAACAAGGTCTTTAAAGTTAAATGTTTACTTTCGTAGCTCTCATCACACACCGAAGTACCAAAATATATCACTGGACACAAGCGGCACCCCCAACCGCCCTTCTAAAACAAAACGTCAGTCGGCCTGCCTGCCTGCCTGCCCTTATATTTCAGCCAAAGCTAATTGCAAAACTTGCATCATAGTAACGGTTACGAAAAGGTTAGGGCTAAACAACTGGCACTAAGAAATCAAGCCTATGAAACTTCATGTTTGCGTTTCAAAGTATGGAAGGGACACATTCACAATTACACTTGGGGTAACCCCTCATACCAGCACCAGCAACCCCGACTTATGTCACAATAGCATTTGCATTGCATACTGCAACATAGAAAGCCATTAACTAATATATATCGTCCGCTATATAACTTCTATTTTGTGTATGTTTGGTCTGAAACGAGACAATTCCCCAAGTGCAGTACATCGGTCACTGATTTATTGGGGGTTGAGGTCGCATTATGTGGGGAGTAACTACTCACCCTCTCACAGAGTTACACCGCTGACAGTATATAGCAGTAGTCAGTAGCAAACATATAGCCTATACATATTGACCTGCTTGCGTCCGGTTCGAAAGCCTACAGTTGACGCTGGTATAGGCTTTGACTAGACGCCTTTCCCACGCCATGCTCGTCCTATCCTCACCCCCTCAGTTCATAATGTAAACCTTATACCATATCCCACTCACCCCTGCCCTGCATTTTACCCCCTCCCGCGACCCCCTCTCAGTAGCGAACGCTAACAACGCTTGCTAGTCGACTTACTGAAATCCATATGATGGAACGAGACGAATTTACATTATACATATCATATAGGCATGCATCGGTTCTTACATCGCATGCCAATTACATACAATCGTTTGCCGTGTTATTACCCTTCTATATTGGTTACAATTTTTGGGGACATCATTACAGTAATAATGATCTAAGTAGGTGCCCGAAAAATTCTCAGCACATTGCCCGAATTTTCACAAAAATATTTGGTTGGGGGGGGGGGGGCTGCAGCCCACAGCCCCCGCCTCCTACGCGTATGCCTTTAGCTCATTTTCTTTTTATGACAAATATTCAAAAGCTCTAATTCAGTTTAGTTGTCATCGTTAATTTATTAGATGATGGAAAAGACTTCTGGATTACAAATACAGTGCTCTATACCAACAGAATGATCCAGCCCAGAGTTTGGTAGCAATCCCTATATAGCATTTCTTTGCTGGTCACTGGTTCGAATCCCGTTCTAGCCATTAACTTCTTTGCTCTTTACAGTGTCTTATAAAAAATTCCCAGTCAGATTTCTGTTATTTCATTTACGTATATAATTAATTTTATTAGATAAGCGAAGATTGTCTTTATTTGAACGTTTGGACACCTAAGCGCAATCTCTCTTCTGATGGCCTTCATCCAGTGTTCATGTTTATGCACGGTGGTAACTTCCGAGACGGAGCAGGCGGTGTGCCTCTCTATGACGGCAGGTACTTGGCTGAGTATGCAGACACCGTGATAGTGACGATTAACTATCGTCTAGGTAAGTATATCGTAGTTACCGCCAATCAACAACGATTAACGGTAAACGTAAACGGTTAAACGATGAGTAAAGGATTACCCGCTATGGACAAACAGAAAGAACGTAAACCATATCAGTACTGATTAGATGTACAGAAAATAATCGACAAATCAAAGGCTTAACCAATGCGAGGGTTTATGTGGTGTTCTTAGGTTAAAGTTCTTGGTGAATTGAACCTCACCCCATCCCTACCCCTTCCCAACAAAAACGAAGTTGAACATCTATTTCCGAAATATTGTGCGCGTGATATATACCATATACCAATCGATCGTGTAAGATGGTTGCCACCATATTACCCTTAAGGACGTCCCTAGTTACCCGGAGATACACAAGTCAGTTAAATATACCGGTACATAAAGCGGTAAATGGCTGCGCGCAAAGTAACTTAGGTAATTTGAATGAGATGGGTTATCAATCTCAGTTAACCGGGTTTCATGAGAGGATACATTGATAGTGAACATAGAAAAGGCTACTGGGACCAATTTACTTATAAGCACACAATATAAACACATAAGAGAGATCAGGGCGAGAAATGGGTTATATAGACCTAACATCGGAATTTCTCGAACTCGTCCCGACTGCACGCAATTGTTAGCTGTAAATGTTAAAACCAAGAACCATTTTTTGATACCATCCAGTAGTTCTGGAACATGGGAGAAGCGGGGTGGTGGGGGGGGGGGGTGATGTAGCAGT
>JAIPMN010021013.1:0-15221 GCA_020650975.1 Apostichopus californicus | reverse complement strand
TGTAGCAGTTACTGCGTGCCAAATATGTAACGTCAGGAATAAGTGTTTAGTACTATTTCAGTTCTTTTGTTTCGGAGATGGGCCTGACAGCAGTATTATGTTTTTTTATATTTTTTATTGTCATCTTTAATGAGGGTAGTCCTGCTCAGTGCAGAAGCACTGCTATCCAGAGGAGCCCTTAAGTATGGGTGGTTGAAACCAGGGACTCGTTATGTCACTATATTTTAATATGTTAGATTATCAGAGTTTGAACCGATACTGCACGATACAGTTGACACAGTATAGTTGGTACTCAGTGATCTTCAACATAACAAACTATATGACAAGTAAAAATAGCACGGAAACAGTTTGGACGGAAACTGTAGGAAAACATCAACATACAGTTTCTGTTATTTTTTTGCTAACAAAGCTTTTTTTAAATTTGTCTTAATCAAACAAAAATCAAATAACCTCAGCTCATTATACACAGGAACGAAAATAGGGAATGGTATAGTGTTCAAAGCACAGAACCAAACCGCAATACTTCTAATGGTTATGAACCGTCAATAGATTTACACCATATGTTAATGGTTGCTTTATCTTTCTTTTTCTACAGAGGTTTTCGGCTGGTTATTCCTAGGGAATGTTACTGATCCCGAATCTGGTGATGACTATCCTCTGGCTAATTTAGGCTTAAAGGATCAACGTCTGGCGATGAAATTCATATATGAGAATATCGAACAGTTTGGTGGAGATCCAAATCGGGTGAGAAATACTAAAGATGAAAATACCAGCCTTGGTGGAATGTTTTGGCTTAGTTGTATCTGTTTTTACCTCCATGGTTGTATTATGACAGTGGGTAACATTAAGGAAGCCTAACGATGAAAATGGCACGTACCAAGGAACCATTCCGATTATGTATCAATATTAGAAGTGTATAAGAACTTAAACTTGGTTCCCGTATTATTATTATGATTATTATTTCTTCTTCTCTGTTTGGTGGTGTCTATAATCAACAGTATTTGGTTGCCAAGGCTCAAAGCACAGACATATGGCTTTATCGGACATAATAAATATTTCTATTCCATTCAATATTTCATTTTCCTCTCACAGATTACATTCATTTTCCTCTCACAGATTACAATATCCGGGCAGAGTGCAGGAGCTCAGTCTGTAGGTTTTCATCTGATGTCACCTGAGAGCGATCCTTATTTCCAGCAAGCTATAATGTTTAGCAACCCGTTTGCATTGCCTTACAAAACCCCTCCAGACGCCTTTGAAATGGCCGACATCTTCGCCAGTGAGCTCGGTTGTCCGCCCCGTAACCTGTCCTGCTTCCGATCACGAACCGCGACAGAAACCCTGGATGCCTCCCGCGAAACGACGACGAAAGTTATTAACCCCAGGGAGATCCTGCAGTTCTTTGAGCAATGGAACCCCACTGTCGGCGAGGGGGAGTTCCCGGAAGAAATCCTCGAGGCGTACGCCATGGGTCACATCCAAAGGAAACCAATCATGCTTGGGACGCTCATAGAAGAGGGCGTGCTTTTTATTTACTCTATTTTCGGCGAACCAATGACGCAAGCCCAGTACCGTGCGGTGATGCGGGTAGCGGCTAGAGATTTCACACGGGATGCACTCCAGCAGTACCCACCGGAGCTGCAGGGTGATCAAAGGGAAATACTCAGTAAAGTTACAACTGATTACATCTTCATGTGTCCAACGATGAATGTCAGCCGAATTTTCAACGAATTGGGTCACAATGAAGTTTTTCATTTTCTCCTCGATGCGGTCTGGTCTTTCGAAGAGGGATGGACTGACGGTTTCAGCATGTGTTACGGGCGATCCTGCCACGGGGGTGACTTGCCGTATATTTTCCGAACGGCGCCCCTTGGAGGATATTCTTTCACTGATGAAGAAACCAACTTGATCAATGATATGTCCTCATATCTCGGAAATTTCTTTCACAACGCCAATCCAAATGTACCAAAGTCAGTTGAAATGAGAGCCAAGCAACCGCCCCATATCCCATATTGGCCTAAGTTTAACGAAAAACCAGAGAGTTCCTACTCTCTTTTGTACTCTCTCTGTGGTACCGCTGTATACTCTAACTACGGAAGTGACCTTTGCCCTCTCATGGATAGTTTTGGTTACTACAAGAGATCCCCGCTGAACTTTTAAGGCCAGATATTACCACGGTATTACGCGTGGTGCAGTTGATATTTCTCCACCTTTCCAGCTGCTCCTTCCCTTGGGACATCCTTTGTATTAATGAGAAAGAATGAATTGACCCCAAAGGATGCTTAAATAAAATCGGAGTCCATGATTTCCTTGCACGAAAAGTGAAGAAAAAAAAAATGACAAATTGATTATAAGCGTTATAGAATTACTACTGTGTAACACTGTGATCAGGGGCGAATTGGCATATACCGGTTCGGACCCGGTGCCATGCCGGTCCGCACCGCCAGATGAAGTTGCCGAATGCCACAGTTTTCTCTCTTGGTCTCGAAAGATGCAAGTTTTGTCCGACACACCAATTTCGCCGCCTGTTTCAGGCCCCAGCGCCGACCGGTTGAGTCACTGAGCCGGTGGCAGTTCATGCCCCCATGTCTGTCTCTGATTATTATTTCATATAGGCAATGCAATGACTACCGATCTTTCATATTCCATGCTGAATCATATATGTAAAGTCTCCGGCCATAGGGGGAGCTGTGAGATAATAATCTCTTTAAAAGGTATATTTACAACCAGGATTTCTACTACTCATGATTCACTGCGATGATCGTTATCACATTGAAACTGAAAAATAGATACTGTCACATCAGGATGGACAGCATCGTAGCTATAAGTCAAGAAAATACGTGTCTCCCCCCCCCCCCGCTCTTCCTCTCTGAAAGGTTGCATTAATGGGCAGGGGTGGGGAGGGGAGGGGAAGGGAGGGGAGGGGAAAAAGCTACATATAATTAAATGAAACTCAGTGTTCACATTAATATTACTTTCGAATACAAATTGGTATCTATTATATTTTATGTGAGTCTGTTGTGTAATTTCACATCTACAGTCTGGTTCCTTATTTTAAACCTGACCAAATGTAATCAGTCAATTGTTACCGAGCTAGTGATAAATAAACTCGACATAATAGGCTTAATCGCATCACTACACTGTATCTTCAGTTCATAAGAGAACCAACGTTTTAGTCCCGCGCACTGATAGACTCCGTTATTTGCTTCAATCCATGAGTGTCTATATATAACGCGGTGTATATATGCCTATATATAGGGCTGACGAAGAGCTTAATCGGGACCTGACTTGAGTTCCATCCCATACTATCCATGGGGGTGTGTCCGTACTTTGTCTACAGGGAAACTGGTTTGTACCACAAATGTTAAACTAAGGCTCGAAAGCGAATTTTTCATGCCAGTTTAGTAAGAACATCAGTAAGGCCATAAATATGGAGGCACCCGAGTCAGGACGGTAGAGTGTCTCTTCCCATCAGTGCCCGCACCTCCCCCCCCCCCCCTCCCCACTCTCTACCTATACCTTGTTAAACAAATATGAACAAACAACTTGATAAAGCGAACGACGCGCGCAATAGCCGGCTGCTGAGTTGGCAGACCGGATAATTAGAAAAAAAATCTGACCAGTTCAGCTAAAGAAAGATCAAATTAAGGGCATCGTGGAATAAGCTTAGATACTCCTGGTACGCTTTCCTTTTCCCTTGGTTCATTGTAGAAATACGAATAAACGAACTGGTTTTATAGGTTTACCTTGCACGCGCCGCTCGTCTCGTCCGCAAACCTCAATTTATCGTCGTTAAGTGCATATTGCAAGTGAGTGACAACGCAAGTCAATAGACATGCACTTAACAGGCAAATGATAATTTTACCGAGCCAATGTGCATATTTAGCCACTTAACGATATTTCCAGACCAGGAGACAATAGGTGGTATTTCTCGAGTAACGATCATAACTTTAATCAAACATTAGACGGAATCATAACAATTAACTGAATTACAGCTGAAAAGATTCAAGTAGCAAAATGGTGGACACGAAAACAATGAAACTATTGAGACCGTAACAACGGCCAGTTGTTAAATAAATTCATTTCGGTAACAATACAGTGAAAGTTAGTACATACGGTATAGTATACATGTCAGTTCCGATCAAAGTCTCTGGTAAACAATGATATACATTTTTGACACCAATTTGAGGCATCGTAAGGGAATTTCAAGCTCATACTTAAAACGTAACGAGGTTATTTGATGAGTAAGCTAGCCGAATTGTTGGCCGTTGGTCCCCTACTGCGTGTGTGGTGTCGTAATTTTATCTATACAGAGTTAGCCATGTATCGGACGAAGTCAGGCAAGCAAACACACACATTCAATCTAACATAACAGGATATCGAGAAAACTGACAATATTTCCCGTGTTTATTTGTTTTCATGTTATTTCGAGAAAAACAGTACAAGAAACTGAGAATCGACGCATCATACAGATAACAGTTACGTGCGTAAAACAAGTAGCACGGTCGCTAGGAGACAAATTCCTTTATATTGTTTCAGCAAACATTAGTTTCCTGAGATTCATTGTTCAACCGTTAGCCCGCGTGTTTACATTCTCAGGTCTAACCTGCTGTATTGTTTGGTCATGATTTCACATTACTCAAAGAGCACAGAAAGCGACAGCACAGTGACTTATTACGTGATGACCTATTTCATCATCAAAAACATAAACCATCCGTTCTTCCGGCATCGTTTTTCGTACTGATGTTAATAATCACGGAAATCCGTCTTGAAAGTGAAATATTAGCGACTGTTATACTTCGTGTGTGATAACAACCATGAATCATTACCGGGGATAAAGAAACTGGATAATCGTTTGTGTCATCTTAAGGCTATCATTAATCACTCTTTGGTTTCATTTCCAAGATAACAAAAAGGTTTTCTTCGTGTTTCTATTATGCGAAGGAAATTTCTCCGAGTCCATCATTTTACAAACCATTTTACGGAACTAGTTATTAGTTTGAAAAAAACAAAAACCATTCAGGCTTCAGTTAAATATACTTATCCGAATCTTACTTTCGCGTTCACGTATGTTTCCATCAAATAAAGTTTATGCATAAAGTTTCTGCGCCCAAGAGTTATCGCTTGTTATGATCAAGTTTACTTTGAATGTTTCCATGACAATCCATTCCTTACTCGCACGTTCTTCTTTGCGTAAACTTGTTATTTTATAACCATTTTGAGCGGGAAAATCCTCAGTCTATCAAGTGACTGTTAATTCAAACCTTACGTCTCAGTGAAGGATCCTTCCGATTATTATGACGATCACATATTGGCCATTGTTTTCCTTCTTCTTGCAACGCTAATGCGGTACTCATAAGATTACATCATCCGTTTACAAACGTTGTTGTGTCCATGTCACGTGGCACAGACACCCACTATATTTTAATACTGTGAAACTTTTTAAGTGATTTTTCTAGAAATTATATTATTATATATATTACGTCTTTGTACAAACTTATAAAGCCTAATTCAAACGATCTATACTGCGAAAAAGAAGACAAATATATATATTTATATTTATTCAATTAACCACAGAACACGGTTGACTCTATGGAAATCATCCCGGCATAATGGGAGGAACTTTTAAACGTAGAAATTACGCGGAGGGATTTGACGATGAGACTGTGGTCTACCCTCACATCGCTTTCGCAAATTCATATGAAAAGGCTCGACTCGATCTAGTTCTAGAAAAACTAGAAACCCGACAGAAACGATCAAAACAGGTGATAGAAAAATTCCAGAGTCAACTCCAACGGGATTTAATGAACTTAGAGACGGATAAAGCAGTCCACTCGTCGAAGAGAATTAACGTTGGATTATGTGAACTAGAGAAACAGAAAGAACTGGTGAAGACATTATCACAGAGAGGAAAATATAAGGTCGCCTTGAAGAAAGAGAAAGAGAGGTTGAAGGAAAAACTTGAAGAGACGAAAGAGAAGGAACGGAAGCTACAGAGACAATTAAATCAGGCCCAAGATGAACTTCTCGGGGTGATGGCGAAGACTGAGAGTATAGACTGGGAATGATGATATCCAAGTTTAAATTGTATGGACAATGGGTTAAGGAGGGGAGGGGTAAGGGGGTGGGGATGAGGATGGGTGGGTGGGTGGGAATATAACATATGACAGCAACAAAAGTCACAAAAGTAAGCCCAATGATGAAGTGAGAAAAGAGTGATGGCAGAAATATGAAGATTTTGTGCACAGCAGGGGGTTGTAGAAAAGCAAGGACACATGACAGGGTGATGGGGGGGGACAGGGTGATGGGGGGGTGAGGAAGAAGGTGTAGGGTTGGTTGAAGAAGAACAAAACACAAATGTCACACCAATCTCATCATGAATTGACAATGATACTGGTACTTTAGCATGAGTTTAGGCATAATGGTATTTTGGGGGGGGGGGGGCGGAGAGAATAAGGACAAAGGTCAAATTGGGAAAAGGAATAGGTTAGAGGCGCTAAAAAGTTAGAACAAATTAACAGTGATGATACTATAAAGCAAGAGCGAAGTTCTTGTAAGTATAACCAGAGAACAATTACATACTACTCTATACTTTAGACAGGGTTGCGTGAGGAAGTGGGCATAAGGATGGTAGCCAATGTGAAGAGAAGGGAGGTGGAAGGGGTATGGGGAAGGTGCAGGTAAACCTGTGATGAAGACAAATTGAACTGAATATTAGAAAGAGAAACAAAAACTGTCTTTGTCATGTTAAATGTATTGACTTAAGAACATATACGTGCCCAGAGCTAGTAAGGGTTTGTGACAATTTCATGAAACCAGACAAACTTATGAATAACAGTAAATATAGTTTGGGGAGGCCTTGCAAGGGGCCTAAGCCCTCCAAATGTCTGTCAGGCCCCCCCCCCAAATGTCTGTCATAGGTTTTGCCTGACCTCTAGAAAAGAATTAAGCCCCCCCACCCCTCCCAAATAAAGGTCTAGCTATGTGTTTCGATACAATGTTTGCTTCTCTATTGCGGGAAATATGGAAGTTAAATTCAAGTCACTAAAATCCTTGAAGATTGTGGGTAGGATATAAAATCAAACAACTAACAACTGAAAAAAAAATACATTTGGAAGCATATTTTATTCCTCTCTGATATTTAACTGCTTACCAGGCAAAGAATATTTAAATGTATAATTGTATTTGACCCACAACTATTAAACATGAACACTAATATTACTGGAATCATAACAACAGTACTTTTTCAATGTCCACCTTTACATTCTGTCTTTACATTTTGATGATAAATTGATAATCATAGCATCCATAATAACTCATTTGCATCCAGTAGTACTACTGGTAGCCACAGGAACAAGTGATGTTATCTTAAAACCACATCATTAAGAGGTGATTCCTTGTATCTAAAACTGTTATAAATTATTATCTGAGCATCTTCCATGCAGTATCGCTAGTGAATGTATAACAGCAAACAATGATATTTTCATCCCCTGCTCGTAGCCATAGCATTCAAAGATGCTATCATCAATGGTCACAGCATCAAGAGGTGATTCCTTGAATCCGATTCTGCTATAGCTATAGGTAATGTCAGAGCAGCTTCAATACAATACTGATAATGATATAATGATATAATTATAGCAGCAAGAGATCATATTTTCATCCAGTATGGATAATGGTTGCCATAGCATCAAATGATGCTATCATCAAACCATCACAGCATCAAGAGGAGATTCCCTCAATCGAGTACTGCTATAAATGGTCGTCTGATCATCGTTTATCAATTATTGGCAATGATGACAAGCAAGACATATTATTTTGATCTAGTATTGCTAATGGTACCCATAGCAACCAGTGTTGTTATCTTAAAACCATCATAGCATCAAGAGGTGATTACTTGAATTCAATACTGCTATAAATGATAATTTGACCATCTTCCATCCAGTTTTGCTACTGACAGCTAAACGTTATAGTTTCATCCACTGCTACTAAAGGTAGCCATAGCAATGAAAGATGCTATCATCAAACCATTGCAGCATCGAGAAGTATTCCTTGAACCCAATATTGGTCATAACAACATCTTCCACACAGTACTGCTGGTGATAAAGTGTCACAAGCAAGAGCTGCTATTTTGATCCAGTGCTGCTTATGGGAGCAAAACAGCATTGTTGCAAGAGGTGAATCACTGAACCTATTAATACTGTTGTGAGTGGTAATCAGTGCATCTTCCATCCAGTATTGCAAATGATAAAGTATCCCAAGCAAGTAAAGTAAAATTTCGATCCAGTATTGCTACTGGTAGCCATAGCAACAAGAATCGCCATCATCAATCCTCCACTAGTAATGGTGTCATCACTCATCACATCAGCATTGCAATAGTCCTTGAATCCAGTACTGTTGTAATCAGAGTGGTAATCAGACCATGTTCCATCCAGTATTGCTAATGATAAAGTGTCTCAAGCAAGTAAAGTTATTTTGATCCAGTACTGCTGATGGTGTCCATAGCAACAAGAGTTTCAATGATCTGAATCCCATACTGCTAATGGTCATGATAGTGTCATCATCATCATCTCAGATACCTCTGTAGAGGCGATCAAACTACTCCTAGTCATTCAGCTTCTCCGGATCACAGTTTCCTTTCACTAATCTGTCACGAGTTATATCACGCAGACATTAATAGAGGTTACACTCAGGTTCATCAATTGAAAAGAGAAGGACCACATACCTCCTTATCATTTCCTCATGTTTCATCCACCGTCTTGTCTTTACATCTCGTTCACGACATGCCATCGTTTAACTTGTATTTGTTTGTAGTCTGAGGTTCTCCATCCACTGAAAACTTGAGCTCAACATCCAAAAACCTTAAAGAAAAAAAATATATAAAAACCATGACAATAACATAAAACTTCATCAGTGAAATATTTAGCTATTGGTAATGAAACCGTGGTAACCAATCGTCACCCAAAGCCACCCCCCGAATCTACAGTAGTGATCTTGACCTAAGGGTGACCACTGACATGATATCAAAATGGAGGAAACATTCAGAGGAGTCCAGAACAAGGTCGGGCCATATGGACGAATGTATCCCTGGGGCCTTCTGTTAGTACCGTTCAGTTTTTTCCCTAGTATATTATGAAAATAAGAATGCACTACTTATCATCCATTTTACTCCCGGGGCTCCTTACTGACAACGACCCAGGATATGGAAGCACCCTGACTCACCTCTAATCAGGGCTGCACCCATCGATGACATCACAAGTTGACATGGGCCCTTAATTATGAACCATGTTTCAAAACTTGTGGGTGGGGGAACCATAAAGTTTACATATTTCATGATTTATATATGTTACTATATTTTAATTTTATTTGAATACCTTTAAATGTTTACAATTAAAGTTCATATGAAGCTGAAAAAGATCACCACATGAAATTGTACTTGTTTACACAGTGGAAACGGTGTATCGGCACGTATGCCAGGATTGTGAGTAGTATGTTCTTTTCAGACACGCAGTACATACTAGATCGCTCACCGGCTGACACCATATGTACAAAGTAGAAATCTACTCTCTTTACAAAGGGACTTTGAAATAACATCGTCGTCATCATCACATGATTTCAGTCAGGGTATTTGATACAAAGTTTTTCATAAGAACAAAACCAGTTTTTACTCACCAGAGGCAATCTAGAATCACCACATTTGGGTCTATAGTTAGATAGATATTTATTCAGCCATTGGATAGAATATATACAATGGAAATTGGATGAAAACAGGAGCTCAAGCGAAAACAATGAAACGATTAAGACAATAAATAAAAATGTAAACAATTCGTATGACTAGGTAAAGGATATAAAAGGGTACTATGTATACTGCTCATGATATAAAAAGAGTATTCAGAGGTAAAAAAGTATAACCAATAAAGCATATGAAACTGAGGCAATACATTCATGACTGTAAACACATCAAATACAATGAGTGTGTTCTAGTTTAAAGTTGTTTCATAGTCGAGGCTTTACCTTGGATTTTTGGAGTTAGGTGAAAGTGTTATAGTTCCCTCTATTTGAGAGCCCTGTTCCACAGAGATGGTTTCTCCTAAGTACATGACACTCTGCTTCCAGTGAGTTGGCCTGTCAGGGAAAGAACAGAAAGTTTGTCATACTTGAGTCTCTTCTTTGAAGCTTCACAACGGGTAAGTTGTCATTTATATAAAGTTTCCGTTCTTTGGTAAATTTGATCTTTGATTATCAAGAAATTAACAATACTCAGTTAGACAGCTATATTGCTGGTAATTAAATAATTAAAATTTGTCAGTTGAAGGATGATTTGGGGGAGGGGAGGGAATATAATTTGATTGTAACAGCGGGTAGGTTGGTTGGAAATTGAAAACAAGTTCTCTTTGCATATATATCTCAGTCTGACCCATGGGTCTTCTTCATAAAATTAATTATACTTAAAGTGACATAAAATTAATTAATATTCAATTCAATTCCTTTTATTGATCAAATCAGGTGTTGCAGTAGAAATAGCATGGCAAGCATATAGATTACATTTAGCAGATCTAATTCATATCATAATAATGAAAAACATAACATATATGATTATGACTTTTGTCATTGAAATGAAAGGAATTCATTGGAAGGACGTTTAAGAGACACTTTTACAAATTCTGGCTGACTAAAGAAAACAAAAGGGGGAAAATGGGGAAGGGGGGGGGGGAGGTTGTTGGATGAGCAACAAAAGAAGGAGAAGAAAATGTCTTTCAAGGAATGAGTAATAGCCTATATGAGAGTGTTGGACTTTAATATGAAAGAAAATATAAACCAGAATATAGGTTTGCATGACAGATATTTGATTACAGGGTTTTGTCATTTGTATCTATGACTAGAAGACAAAAAGAAGAAGATTGATCGGCCTCTCTGATACTGTCAACCAACTTTAACTAATAACTTACATTTGTATGAGGAAATAGTATCATTTAAAAATTCAACTAAATCACTATAAATTAAATTTCCCTTTTTCTACCATACACTGATGTGTCTGGACCTTTCTCCCTGAGAATTTTGTATCTGGAATTGTTTAAGAGGGGTTCAATGTAAATTTGGGAACCTCTAGTAGTCAGCAAGTAAATATTTGATGGAGATAGATGACAAAGCTAGTTGGTGGAGGGGGTGGGGTTAGGGGGGGGGGTTGGGGAAAACCAATGAGCTTTACATGACAGCAATATTGCATAAATGTCATGTTAACTATTCAATTCAATTCAAATAAACACAACCTGAACAAGTATAAAATATCAAAGTCACAGAAGATGGAAACCTCGCTAGAAAACATTACGGGTCACACTGACTTATTAAGTGTCGTTTAAGTTTTTGTTGGAAAGAACGGAGACTTTAATACGCTATTGTTTAACAGGATTGATAGTTTAAAGCAGCGAGGTTTGTTTCATTATTACAACTTTACAAACCTATCTAACTAACACAAGCCATCTCATTGAAACATTTCCCTGTATTGTGCTTTAATTTCCTAGTGCATTTAACTTCATTATGTTGCATTTATTAAGAATGGTACGAAAATATTTCTCTCTTTCTCAATGGTACAACCAGTCGCCACTTAGCATTTGACAACAATTTCAGCCGAGACCTGCAGCAAATTTAAGGTAGAACTTGGTACACTACTGTAGCTATAAACATCCTATTATGACATTGAGATATTTGCTTCCCTACAGTAACAGAACTCGTTGTAGCAAATTTTATTTTAAACAAAACCTAGCAAGCTAAGTTTAAATGCATTTTGTGTTCATGTCATTATCTAACAAGAAAATATTCAATTGCCAATCCTGTAAGGTATTATACTTTATTAAACTGAACAGAACTCACTGGCAATTTGGTGCGGTAATTGCCAATCCTGTAAGGTATTATACTTCATTAAACTGAACAGAACTCACTGGCAATTTGGTGCGGTAATTGCCAATCCTGTAAGGTATTGTATTAAACTGAACAGAACTCACTGGCAATTTGGTGCGGTAGACAACTCCACTGGCTCTTTGCCTTGATCCGTGGAATTAAATTTGACTGAAAACCAGGAGACGAACCCGCACAACTGATCCGAACCAAAACAGTCAAAAGAGAAGGTTCCCTGGGATCAACAAGAAATGAGGGATTAATGTAATTAATCATGATCATAATTAAAGGAAAATAAAGGAAGTGATTTACACAATAAAATGCATTGATTACATCAATATATGTAGTAGGTTGGAAAAAGATATATGTTGCAGATGTTGAGACCAAAAAAAGGAGGATTTTATCAGATAATGGTTTATAGACTGAATGACATCAAAGCTTAATAAATATAATACTTATTTTTAATTTCTGTTCATTTCTTCTGGATATATGTCCTATAATACTGTATCTGGATATGTCCTGTTTAATGACTGTTAATACATCCCACTATCAGTGGGCTTTACTTCTGATGATGTGTCCCACTATAACAAAGGGCCTGCTTTTGGTTTCGTGGTTCTCCCGTAAAATGTCCCAATAATTGGCTGTTTTTTCCCGAAGTAAAATACCCCATAACATGATATATGTACTTCCCGCTATTCCCCTCTGTTAATACATCCTTATAAAAGGATGTAGCTTCCATGTGTGCCTGTTGTAATGGCCTCTTACACCGCTGTGCTTTTGATGTGTGCTAAACAAATCTATTTTACTTCTGTTTATACCATTTATGCTGTTTCTGCAGGAATGTTAAATTGTTCCCCCTCTATAAATATATTGCCATCTTTGCCCTCTGTTGATATATCCCAATATGTCCCAATAAATGGCTGGCAATTCTTAGTATTCTCAGTTGATTATGTCCCACTATTAAAGTAGGCCAGCACAGTTCTGTACAGTCTGTGCTTTGCACTATCATAGTATCAAACAGTCAGTCAGTTGGGTAGTTGACTAAACGCTGCGACTGCCAGTTTATGGCTTATAAGGTTCTCAAAGCTATTAGTCAACACAAAAACCATATGGATACACCAGGAATAAATTGAAAGGGAGGGTGAGTATGGGATGGGGGGGGGGTGGAATATGAAATTATTTCTGTGCTTAATTTCTCCAGCCTTCAACTTCTATTGCTCTGTATACATTGATGGTTCTCCCAGATAACCAGAAAGTAACCATCAATTGAAATCTATAAACAATTTATTGAATACAAATATGTAGAAAGAACAATGCACTACAAATAATGCATCAAATTAAGACCAACTTTCCCACAGAAGTGATGACATAAAACAGACAAATTATAAGAAAAGAAGAGAAATCACTAAAGATTATCTCAAACAGATCTATAAATGAAACAAAAAGTTATAATTCCTTCTCCTCATTTATAGAGAGATTGGTAGAAATAGACAAATAATCATATCTAAACCAAATTAAAGGTGAAAGATGGATGTAAAGCTAATAAAAAGCAACATTTGCTGAGTATTATGATCTAGTTTCTTCCTTGAACCGAATGATAATTTTAGGAAAAGATGTTAAAAATCAAGTACTTCAAGAAATGTAATGCTATACTGAATACTAAAATACAGCACTAGACATAATACTATCAGAGCTATGTGCAGTCCCAGAGTGTGACCATTAGAACTTAGAGTGCACCCAATGCCCTGAGTTAACTATACAATTACCTACTTTAGTCTTCTTAAATATCATTCTTATGCCCTGACCCAGTATTTGTTACCACTTGTATTTGTTTATCACAGTCACAACTCATGTGAGTGTTACTGACTGTACAATGATATCATCAATACTCATGGTAGTATTAATCAATAGTATCTATACTGTCATGTCCACACCATCATCTTGTGTGAGTATTAAAATATTGTACTTCCTTCATGATAGTATTAATCAATAGCATCTATATATACTGTCATGTCCACACCACTGTCTTGTGTAAGTATTAAAATAATGTACTTTCTTCATGATAGTATTAATCAATAGTATCTGTATACTGTCATGTCCACACCATCATCTTGTGTGAGTATTAAAATATTGTACTTTCTTCATGATAGTATTAATCAATAGCATCTATACTGTCATGTCCACACCACTGTCTTGTGTAAGTATTAAAATAATGTACTTTCTTCATGATAGTATTAATCAATAGTATCTGTATACTGTCATGTCCACACCATCATCTTGTGTGAGTATTAAAATATTGTACTTTCTTCATGATAGTATTAATCAATAGCATCTATACTGTCATGTCCACACCATTGTCTTGTGTGAGTATTAAAATACTGTACTTTCTTCGTGTTAGTATTAATCAATAGCATCTTTACTGTCATGTCCACACCATTGTCTTGTGTGAGTATTAAACTACTGTATTGAATTCTCTCATAATAGTACTAACCAACACAATAGAACACAATAGGGTAATAAATCTGTTAAACATCTGGGGTTTCACACTCTTCTGATTGGTTTCACATCCATTATTTCACTTTGTATTATTAACTCCATTCAAAGTACTAAATGATCATTGTTCTATTGAACTGAAGCAGGCTATTACACGAAACAAATTGACGTTGAAGTGAAAACCGAAATGAACAATTTTGGTTGCAAAGATGGAGATGCATGCAAATACAGATCCCAACTTAAACTACAGAATTACCCCAAAGCTTGTATGCTGTGATTTACATAGCATTGACCCCTTTGAACACAACAGGGTCATAAATCAGCTAAAACATGTGGGTTTTACCCTCTAGGATTTGTTTCACATCCATTATTTCACTTTGTATATTATTAACTTTAAATTATGAAAGTGATAACCTAACACGAACGAACAATTTTGGTTGCAAGGTTGGAGCTTAATACCCAAAGCTTAGATGGTAATAAATTTCTGTACAATGGTTTCTTATTCAATAAATTTACTGCCTTACCGAAAGTTGCTGAAGATCTTTGTCCGTTACGTTCATCAGGTCCAGATCGATACATTTACACTCCTTGGCAATGAGGTCAGTATCGGGAACAAGTTCAACGTGAATACGACCTGAAAATTAGGCCAAGGTTGTGAAATGTGTTTGAAATTCAACTTAGACTTTTATTAAGAGCATATGAAGTACATTATATTTAAGTAAATCAATGAAACCTAACGCTCTATAGATTAAACCACCCAGAAATGTTTGCTGTCACATCTGTTAATATATCAGTTGTCCATAGGTTAAATATTGTTACTGTAATTGCTAGAATTA
>JAIPMN010021005.1:2986-23021 GCA_020650975.1 Apostichopus californicus | reverse complement strand
ATATACATATATATATATAAATATATGTATATATCCTGCGTCAAACCTTTAAATAACAGACAAATATTAAGAATGTGAACCTATATGATATCACCTAAGAGAATTGTACCAAGCAACAACCATTGACATACTCCACAAACAAACAAACAAACAAACAAACAAACAAACTTGTGTCAGCTTGAGAGTTAAGAACAACAACCTTCATGATCATTTGGGAATGTCAAAAGCACCACTACCAAATCTCTGTAATAAAATATTCTTTATAGTACAATTTGGACATCTTGTACTTAAATCTTAACATACACACCCCCACCCCCGCCCACCCCCCCCCAAATAAAAAATAGTCAGTCTTCCATTCTTAAAGCCATCATAGTGTTACTGTGATGTAGCAATCCCTTTGTTCCATAGAACAATGGATTTTTATATTTTGTAAAAAGAGAAATAGAGGTTTATGATGCAAATATGTTTAACAATCAGAAATATAATGCTAGATCAAAGAGACAAATGCTGGAAGTATTCAAAATCTTCTTCGGGTAATGATAAATGGCAAAGAACACCGGTCGTTAATTTTGTCGGGCAGACTCTCTAGGCAAGTCTGCGACTTCAAAGCTTCCACACGATGATTCAGGCAATCACTTGCTAACTTTATTCTTCGGAAAAATTTGTCAGATCATCCCAAGAAAACTATCTGGAATCACTTCTATGCTGTTAAACCACTTGTTGTGGAACGAGCAATTTTACGTCGAAGAATTTTTTAAGATGACATAGAAAAACTAAAGAGACCATTTTCTTAGTTAAACCTTCAGACCCAATCCTTGGGACATATCTTACATCCATGTAAAATGTAACAACGATAAAGACTCTCTCTCTCTCAGTTACCCTTTCTTCAGATAGAATGGCTCCTTTCTACTGGCATGATTAACTTACATAACATTATTACAACTGAAGCTTGGAGATGATTTTAAACTGATCAATCAAGAGTGCATTTCATCAAGAGTGCATTTCTGCAGTCTCTTCGTGCTCATTCGGTTAAATACATCCACTAAAGTATGCTGCTAGAACCACTGTTACCTTCACTGCACCTTGCAAATATTTGCTTTTAAGAACAAGAAAAAATGCCCATGAGTAAAACTCCTTAATCATAAAATCAAACTTGAAACAGTTTCACAAAGGGCCTACCCTTTGCGGCTAGTCGCAGCTGCAGTGGCGTAGAAAACCAATTTGGATTAATTCCACAAACGTGTCGTTTCCATCGAATCAACAATGATTGACTTTATTCCTCAGTATCAATCTGCACCGTTCCACATCCCATAACTCGGTTCTGCCTTTTTTTCGGACACGCTATCTTCTCCGTGCGAAGGCTAATGTCAGTAACCAGCAGGCAGGCAGAAGTATTTTTTTTTCGTCAGGTCCGTCTACGATGTACCGTCTCAGTCCAATGGGCGTGGTTCCATCAAGGGCATGGTATGGAGGACCTCGTCCAGCAGTTGCAGGGCTCGATGGAGGTGGATTTCAATCCAACAGGGTGTTTCCTTGATGCTATGCCTGGGGTAGTCCGGACCCCACCCTTTCACAAAGCTCATCCTCAGGATACAGAGACGGCGAAGGTCGTCCACTCCAATGCCGGCTGCAGCAGAGTACCCTGTGAGGAGAGAAGGCAGAGAAATAGAACAATCAAGGATAAGAATAAATTATTAAAATTAATTATTATAAAGAATGTGTAACACACACAGACACAAGATATCCTCCTCAATTAAACTTACACTAAAGTTCCCATGCATTGCTAAATACAACCTACAAGTTTAACTAATAACTTGCTTCTTTGTAGCTGAGGATTGGCAGTATTTCTTGCTACTTTTATATACACAATATTTTAATTTTTTAAATTTTTTTTATCTTTCTTATAGACTGCTGTATGTGCGAGTACATGAAATATTCTTCTTTAATTTAATTACTTAACTAGGGCTGACAAAGATGCCTAACACACTGGTTTTCTTACCCAGGAGTTTTATTTCAGAAATTGAGGCCACACCAGGCAGTATCAAATTCAGGACGGATCAAAGTCACTACTATTTTATATAGTATCAGTACAGACCACACTGAGCAGTTTCAATTTCAAAACTGATCTAAATGACTAGTATCAGATAATGTACAGATCAAATCAGTCTTGTATTACTTCTTAGCTGTGTCAAAGGCAACACAAATCAGATCAGAGTCAGCACGGACACAAAATTGGGAGAAGTGACAGGTATTCAAAGATTGACAACATATTAGATACAAAGGCTAGCTGTTTAAGTCCCAATTTTGGCCATTTTCTGCAAGCCTGCAAACGAATTTATTTTTATTGAGGAGAATTCTTTCCTCTCTGGTTTGCAGGCAAGTTTTTTATATTAATACACAGACTCCAGGGAGAGTAGTACTGAATGGTTAAACTTCCTTCAGCTTTGACTCGGCATTCCATGACATCTACCTCAAGATAAGAAGTTCAAGGGTAGCAGAGTTGAAATATATTATAAGCCACAATTTAAACGACATTCATATGTGAAAGTAGATGGCGTTGATTTTCACGATTTAAAAACAGTAACAAAAAGTAACAAAATAACAAAGATTCGTCCATCCAAGACATAACTAGCTTTCCATAGTATTTATCTGGATGTGACACTTACTGACAGCAGGAGCAATTCCACCAACTGATGAAGGTCCAGGGACCTGGCCGGCTACCGCAGCTGCCTGGGCCGCAGCTGCGGCCTGGGCTGTTGCAGCTTGGGACCTCATCTGGGCATGGCATTGCCGCAGATCAAACACCTACAAAATGTGAGAAAAATGTGAGAAAAAATGTTAATTAATAGATTGCAAAAGTCTGATAAGGAAACTGAATGAAATGTAACTATTTCACATTTACAGCATAATTCTCTTTCTTCTTCTGCAAGTTGATATTTTACTGAAAGTCCCAGTCACTGAAGTCCAAGTAACCTAACACTATACAAAAGGTCATGTCACAGTACAATGATATGAGCATCTTTATAGTGAATGTTTAAATGTTTTACTAGTGACTAGTAGACAATGGCTCTATTATTACTGCTAATTCTACTGTAAATTACAACTGTTTATGAGGTTTCACTTTCGAAACAGCCGATCGTGAGAAAGCTGACCTGTGCTTGCTTAACATATTCAGCATTATAGTAGGCAGAGTACAACAATGTAGTGAACAGCATACATCTGTTTCTACTACAGCAGGGGTTCTCAATAGGTCACCTGTGGGCCAAAATCTACCCCACCAAGAATTTCAATCGCTCCTGCATACAAAAATGGTCCCACAATCTTGCACTAACCAGGTATGCTCTCTCCTAATCAGTTCAGCTTGAGTACCCTATCGGCCTGCTGGCATGATTGGTTTAGTGAGACTGTGATTTTCCCTCTTCCTCCTTTGTACCAATCCTTTCTCACGATATAAATTGAGAACCCCCTGTACTTATCAGTAAGTATCATCTCACTACCTCCTGATTTTCATGCTACATCTTACCTTGATAAATGCTCCGGGGTAAACTTTGTGCACTGCATCACCAGGAGCTCTCCCCGCCTCTCGGTCCAGATAGTAGCTCTGCACAAAGACAGCGTGGTCACTCAGACACTTGACCCACACGTCGCCTTCTCCTTCGATGTTCAATTCAACACCTTTGCCAATGTGCAGCCTTCAAGTACAAATGGCAAAATACAACAAGTTAAATTCCAGTTCATATTTCCATTTTAAAAATCACATCACAATGGTTAAGAATGTAGTGTCTTGCATATTTATATTGAATATGACAAATATATGAGAGAGATGCTTGAGATGAACAACTCCCCTAAACTTTTTTTTAGACAAATCTTGCTTCATTTGGGAGTTATCAGGGATTTAAAAATTTTGCCATAGGGCTGTCTGTCTTTGTCCATGTGTGAATGTCATAGCACAACTGAAAGACCTTTGACAACTGAAAGACCTTTCACTTTGCCTTAGTTTTCTACTTTCATATTCTCACGATGAATCTTAATCATGTAGACCATGCAAATGAAAAAAAAAATTAGATGACACACAAGTTTGTACAACTCATCTCTATTACAGAAAAAACAGACATTGTAAACACTAAAATAAAAGGAGGGGTGTGGATGGGGGGGGGGGGGGTGGAGCTGGTATTATACACTGGTTGTGAAATTAACCAACTAGCAATGCTGCTGCCCTCTGTTCAGTCGTATCTAATGGCAAGATAAATTAAGCTGGAAAACACCGAATCAGTTGCTTGAAGCTCCGAAGTACGAACCTTGCCCTCTCGCTGGCTTCGACACGATGTACATTGGAGAGTTGGCCGAGACAGAACCTATCCATCCCGGAGGGATCCACGTATCCATCGACAGTGACAGAAGTACACTGGGCTGGGACCTTGAAGATCTCACCCACTTGAGTGTCCAACTCAAAATATGCTATAGAACACCAGTATTCTGGAGCTGTTAAAAGAGGAGAAAGAGAGAGAGAGAGTTATTGTCATGTTACTATTTCACCTTGCTCTGTAAATTGTTCTGCAATTCAGCAAAGTGTCATTTAAACTGTTTCACCAGTATCTTATGGAGAACCATGATATTTATAGAAGAATACTATGTTTGAATTTTTCTGTAAGAAGCTGAAGATTCCAGAGAGTACCAAGGAAATTAAAAATATTAAAAGATCAATACGCATGCCCACAAAATCGACTTATGATAGCTACACGAGAACCTTCATTCTGCTCTACTCCATCAAAACGAGACAGCCATAAATGTTCTCCCAAGTAGTTACGGTTCTTTAGAGTAAATATAGAATTTGGGAGGATGAAGAGAGAGAAAATGAGGGAGCCAAAGAGAAGGAGGAAGGGGAATGGATGGGAGAAACATTAAAGGAAATAAATGATAAATTGCCAAACTATTTCTAATTGGTTCGATTGCCATAGCAGTAAAGACGAGCTAAGATGGAACCAAAGGGGCCAGGGCCCTAAAATTGTTCAGAGTGTACCAATACTATCACAATTTTGCATGTTTTAGGTCGAGAGTATCCATTCTGTTTCAAAGCTTCTATCTCCCCATTTACCCTTCACCCCAAATGCCACTTGTACATGAGTATATTATTCCTCTGCATCCTGAGAGGAACAGATTTTGGTAAGGCACTGTACCTCACAGCTCACATGAAAACATCAATAAAAACCTTTTTACATATTAAAGGTAAAAGAAACTGACCCGGTTGATTTGATAAGGGTGCAGCATTCATATTGTCTCCACTGAGAGGGGGCGTCTGCCAGAAGCTGCCTTGTGAGTTGACACCCTGACTCCTATTGTTAGCCATATTCTGCTCATAAGACATTGTGTTACTTCCAGTCCATCTTGCCGTGCTGGATGCAGCTGGGGAACGAAAAAAAGGGGGGGAACAGTTTATAGAATCATTCTCAAATGATTTACAAAATTTATTTGGATTAAATTCAACTCAGGCAACTTTAAAGGTCTCTTCTTCTTCATTTCTCTGTATTTTGCAAAAGTTTTATTGAATATTAATGTGAAAAAGATCCCCGCCCCCCCCCAAAAAAAAGAAGAAAAAAAGTGCATTATTTGCCTGAAATGGATGTACATGGTTCTTATAAAAATATATGCAAAATGTATCATGTAGACAGACTGTATAAAGCAGCATATGGCATGTTCCAGGGGCAGGCAATGTGATGTACATGAACTATGACACTTTCCACAGTGCTGGTTGAAAATGCTGTTTAACTTCTTGTTCTTATAAACATGGCTGTTGGAGGGGGGACAATTTTCTTCCAGATATACCCATTATGGGGATATTAATCTTTAAATGTTACAATGGTATCATGGAATGGGCTGTTACCAGTTTACAACCAACAACAACTTGTTTTTATAAAACATTACTCTGCAGATCTACATCAAACAATATACATAGATAATGTTCAACAATGCCCTGTATAGGGAGCTTCTCTCTGTTGATGTGTTTTACAAGCTAATCAAAGTTTCACCTCTCTGCTGATCTAAAGCGACCTTTCACATCCAGCAAAATGTTTGTGACAATCGGTGAGTAGTATTAACAGGGTTCATAGGAAGTTTAACCAAGACAAATATCTCAAGTGCTATCATGTGTACAAGCCAGGTATCATAAAGACACACACACTACAAAGATCACAGAGATTGATGAGAGAATTCTCTTACAGGCCTGTAAGAGCTATTGATAAGAACAACACTACTGTGTGTATATTGAGACTAATAGCATGATGCATTAAAGGCATAGACTTTCAATTCCAGCTATTTTTTTTTCTTCATTTTTTTCTATTTTTTTTTCTATTTTTTCTATTTTTTTATTCATTGCTGTGATTACTTACTTCGGCCTATTTGGTTATTGTTGATAGCACTCTCTCCTGATGGTGGAGCTGGAGGAGGCCTCTGGTGAGCAACTGGAGGCGGTTGAGCTGTTGATGGAGCTGTCAGAGTTAAAATAATGAAAGAATTAAATATCAGGACAGTTATATCATTCGGTTAGTTGCCCAAAGTAGAGGACTTTTAACACTTTATTAGCGCTTTTCTTCCGTTGTTAATATAGTAGAAATGTGACAGACAGAAAAGTACATTTGCTCAACCCCTTTAAACTTAAACATCAACAAATTTGTAAATCTAAAGCAAAACTAAAATATTTTGCACAGAGTAAATGGTATGAGGTGCCCTGTCAAATATTGCATGAAAGATGACTTACCTATCTGTTCAATGATATTAAGCATACATACATTGATGATAATTTCAAACCTTTGGGTAGATGAACCAAAATGGAAGTATTTTTCTTAGCCTGTTCTGGTTTCTTTTGTTTTCTATTTTTGGAGGGGGAAGGGGAAGGGGAGGAGAGGGGTGAAGCTCACCAGTTGAAGCTTGAACTTGACTGACTGGTACAGTGGCGACTTGACTAGGAGTCTGAGATGATGGTGCTGCTGGCACTGGTCTTGGTGCCCCTGAGGTACCCGGGGTGGTAGATCCAGGGGGGCCAAAGGTCGGTTGAGTAGTGCTACTCTGGAGTTCATAAGAGGTTTGGCTGGTCATGGGTGGTGGACCAGTAAGTTGACTGCTGGGTACTGTGAAATAAAGTCATAGGCTCTGTTATTAAATTCATATACAATCGTTTGGAAAAAGCACTTACAGTCAGTGATGGATGTGATGTTTGCGACATTTGTAGACACTTGTAAAACGTGTCAGTCCCAGAAGTATCAGGTCACGAGGACCATGCTACCAACTAGTCCATCAGTGATGTCTTTAACAAGTCTGAGACCAGTAGTTCAGATGATACAGATGCCGAGGCTTTAGAGGTAGAGCAGATAGTTTCAGGGCTCTGGGTTATCTGAATCTACTTGTTAAGAACATTTAAAGATATCGAAGCATCTAAAATGACCTCATTTTGAGGGCACTGTAGCACCCCTTTAAAAACAGATCTATTGTAACAGCAGCATATATCTGTCATATTATTTTATTTTGACAATCAGGATACTCAGAGCCTAGGATTGGTATCGATTTGTTCATGTTTAAAATGGAAGCGAGAATGAACTTTCACGGTGGATAAAAAGAAGAAATAGAAAAGATATTTTGACCTTTGAAAACAGACACAGATGGATCTTTGTAATGTTACAACAAATTTCAGGCAGGCGCTGATAGAGTTAAACACAAACCTACTGTAGATCACAGTGCTTTTATGGGGTCATGAGTTTGGCCATGGGGAAAGGGTTGGGTTCAGATGGGGTTAAAACATAGTTGCAGGTTTAAGCTGGGGTAGTCACTAGTTTATTCCATAGGGGAGTGGTGAGGGGGTTACTGATTATACACAAACCTGATTCAGGGTGCATTCTGGGGTAGCTAGTGAGGCCAGGGTGAGAAGGTCTGAGACTTTGTTGGCTCACTTGCTGCAAACTTCCATTACTAGTCGAAGGTCCTGCAAACACAATAGAAATTTGCATTCGTTAACGAGAGACACAGAGATTTTTTTTTAAACTAATTTATTTTTCTTGCAGCATTATTCAATTTAACTCTTTAAATTCTACTTTGTTTATTTTTTTCTTCTTGTTTGATTCTGATAAATTTTAGATTATTGCTTGACACAATAATCCCATACTAATGTGGTATATTAGTATGATTGGTCAACTTTTAATTCAAGTTTAATGAAGTAGAGTTTTTTTCCATTTGCTGATTGCTATATACTTACTACAGCTGTGAAGGTCATGCTAGACAGGACGGTAGGAGAAGAGTGCAGTACTGTAGCTACGAGGAGACAGGTGAGTTAGGACGTAAAGGAAGTGCAACTGTTGAAAAGTGTCCGGATATAACCAAAACATTGGGAAATTTAATCAAATTAATTATTTGCTCATCAGATTTCTGATGAATCTACAATATGCAGGCACATTAACAGAGCTCTTGATAAATTATTATGTCATTTTGGGTAAATGCTTTGGTCTGATTGGTCAAATGTGTGCAGAAACCTGTATTCAGATTAACTACCATTGTCAGAATGAAAACTCCTCAGATTAACTGAGGTTGTCCTTCATGGGTAATGTTGCAAAATATGACCAACCATTCCTTTATCGCACAAAACAGCCATCCACTTTTCAACGTACCCAGATATTCCTTTCTGATTTGGTAAACTTGTCGGTCACATGTGTGCAGAAACCTGTATTCAAATTAACTAAGGCTGTCATTCATGGGTAATGTTGCAAAATGAGACCAACCATCCCTTTATCGCACAAAACAGCCATCCACTTTTGAACGTACCCAGACGTTCCTTTCTTTCGCAGAATCAAGTAAACACAAGAATTCATGATGCATCAAATTTTAATACCAGCTCAGAAAGCTTTAATTGAACTTACTGGTGGTACAACAAAGCACTTTTAGTAGTCTTATGACTCGATAGAAGCACCGTCCAAACTGAGGCTACACTCATATATAGTATGATACAACTATCTTTGCCTGGGGCAACTTCAATTAAAAATTTTCTCAGCTGTTTGGGAGATATATACAGACTTAATATAATCTAGAGATTTTCCACATTTCAAGTCGGTAACATAGACCTGCCGATGAGTAACTGTGAGTCAACTATCTGAATACAGTGAAGCACGCATGAATGTATGCACATGGGTTTGATCTTTTTCGATCCACTTCTCATAAAGCGTATTAAACCCTGCCTATGTATGTTAAGACAGTATCCGAGTCATGATGATTTCAAGTTGACTGGTGTACTCTGTATGTTGTAAAAGGCCAATCCCAACGATTATGAAATTACACAAGGTTATGTGAACTGGTGTGATACACAAAGTACTTTGGGGGGAAGGGGGAGGGGGCTCTAAGATACTTATCTCACTGTGCACAAGAACTGAACATTGGTATTTTCACTCTAAGAGATATTGTTCAGGTGCAGTTTCACAAAGAAAATCGGTACTGTTTCTATAGTACATGGAAACAACCACAGGCACAATTTGGCCACAAATATACTGTACATAGTAGAAATCTTGGTTCCCTACTGTATGTGTTCACATTTCTGTACATACTGTACTGTGAAATAATTAGGTGTAATAGTTTACATGGAATTAGTTAGTGTTAACATTTTCATGTTAGTTATAAATTACTGAAAACACTATGCTTTTGTGTCAAAACAACAGTTAGAAAATCTTTGCTTTTTTTCACCCAGTAATTTCAGTTAAATGTTTAACATAGCATTTGCTATGCAATATACTACTGTGGAAAAGGTCAAATTCATTTCCGGGCACTAGTACTGATAGGAATTTGAAGTTTCTCTCTTTGCAGTAGGCTTGTAAGCAACACTAGTTATAAAACTGATTTCAAAAGAGAAAAGTTGGCATTGACCGGCCCGAAATGAGTCGATATTACAGTTGACACAGTGGTGCTAAAATGTTACCATTTTGTGTAGATGAAGGTATATTGTACTAAAAGGCACATGTTGATTGCCAAAGGATAAACAGAGGCATAAAGGAAATTAAACAACAGATGCCAAACATTGCTTAATCTCAATACCCACTGACCAGTTATTAAGAAAATTGGAAGTCATTGGATACTAGGATTTTCAAACCCCAGAATGCTTCTTTTTACCTTCTGTTTTGGTGGTGTTGGTAATTTATACTAAAGTTACTTGAATACAAACTATTTGCATTAATCTTTCATCACCTGCCAAACATTCAGTATACCCCAGAGAATTTTATTTATCAATACAATGGGATTAGGTGCAGAGCTCAAAATGGAGGCAGTTTGATCAATAACAACATGCTAAAAATTCTTCCCGCTCTCTACTCAAACCCTCTTCCCTCCTCTCCTCCTCATCAAAAGTTCAAAACTATCCATCCCTCCCAAAACTCTAACCTGTTCAAGTATGACACTGAACATGTGCCATGACTCAAACTATACAAATCCATCTGGCTGGCTAACTTACTGTATGTTGCTACATAAATAGAGGTTGATGACCCCATGTTTTTCTCACTTCAAGTACCGTATATGTGCTTGTGAACATTCTAATTTCAGTTTCATATTTACAAAGTTCTAACAATAACTCATTATCGGATAATCGCATCCACAAGTACATCCAATAAGAATTTAACACTAAAGACCTTGTAGACAATGACTCCTCTTATGGACAATGAAATCTATAGGATTCCAACCATTTTAACCAGCCTAAGCATAATTATTTACTTAGCCTACAAAACCCACATTTTAATATATAACATCACCACCAAGATAGGCTATGAGAAGGTGCTAAAGGCGGTAAAACCTGAGCTCACCAAAGCTTACCTGTATGGTGTAGGGTTAATCCAGACAAATCTATCAAGAAAAGAAAAGGAAACATACAAAAGAGCCTCATAGAAAATTAAATGATTTACATCAACAGCTGATTTACAAGCCAATGGAGGTCCCCTATCTACATTCAACTCCATGGCAACCACAAGGTATCACCATGACAGCATATTCACTATTTCAGTTATCCTGGACTATTGGAAGGAATAATTCAGTATTCAAATTTGGAGTTACATACATAAAACATTCTTGAAGTCATCTCTAATACAATATACTGTTTCCTTTGTACAAAACTGCAGTGCAGTTAAAATGCAACTTTGCACGAAGTATAGCAATTTAACCATTTTATGACTTTAACCATCTTGCACACATAAAGTATTTTAACCATCTTGAATATATATAGCATTTTAACCATCTTTCATAACATTTTAACCATCTTGCATATATTCGTATAGCATTTTAACGATCTTGCAAACATAGCATTTTAACCATCATGCATATATATAGCATTTTAACCATCTTTGAAGCATTTTAACAATCAAGTTTCATATATATAACATTTTAACCATCATGCATAGCATTTTAACCATCGTGCATACAGTATATAGTATTTTGCGATGAGATACTGGATAAATTATTCCTTGTATTCTGCAATAGCTCAACATCCTCAAAATAGTGCAAACCAAGAGAGGAATTACACATTAAATTATTACAAGAAGCTGCTGTTGCAGACCTACTGTAGCATACCCAACCGTTTACCTAGTCATGGCAGGTTTTGTCACAAGAATTACTCAGTCAAAAACAGACCTAATTTGACAGAAATTAACACTTTATACATATATATTTATGCAAATAAGGTGGAATCAACATACAATTTTCGTAATTTAACCTTCAGTTCGAAACTTACCAATGCCAGGCGAAACTATTCTTTCGTAGTGGTAGGCATTTACGCACACACTATCGCATTTCAGATCAAAGGCGTACTGACAGAATTTTAAATGTTTGAGTTCGTTCTTGTGTAAGTCTGGCCATCTCCAAATACGGGCATAGATAACGTGAGGGAACCCCTTCCTTCCAGCGACCTGACGAGAAAAAGCGTCCATGGTGAAATGCGGAAGAAGTGAAGCAAAATACGGTACTTGTTTGTTTGTATGCATCCAAATGTCTCATCACATTGACTCTGGAATTACATACAAAAGGTCTCAATCCAATTAATCTCAAAGGGCAACAGTTCAACTATATCTACAAAAATAACATCCACTTTTAGCAGGTCTCTTTTCCAAGCAAAGGGGTTGAAGGTCGTGTTGTAAACAAATGTAACGACGATTGTAATGAGTTTTCTCTTAGAAGTGTTGATTTGTTTTGAAAGACAAGATTGCAAACCTGAAACAAACGCAATTATCCAAAATTTTACTCAAGGACTAATTCATTCAATAGCATTGTACAGTATGTCGTATGTACATTAACCATGAGCTTAGATAGAGAATCAAAGATGTGTATCTTGACCTTAAACTGCAGTACATGCGTGGACGTGAATTTGGGTATTTACCGAAAATAGCCAAAACAATTTACCCATATTTATGCAACACTGACCTTTAGAACATTCAGCCAGAAAGTCAACAGGCTCAGTGATAACATGCTGCCACAATATACAACTGGTTTAAGAAATTTTAACATTAAATGGACACACATGATTACTGTGCTCAATAAGAGCCCCCCCCCCCAGAGGTATAATCATCCACGTTCCAAGTTTGAAAGTAACCCAGGCTTTACTTGTAAGTGGTTACAGTTTAATTTGTTTAGAGTTTGACCTCTGTTGACCTCAGATAACTTTTGACCCTGCATAGAGGGATCTTGAACTCAATTATGTGGATCCTGGTACAAAGTTCGATGTTCATCCCAAATTCACCCTTGGAGTAGTATATAGTGTTTACAAGCCAAGACACCACATGTATACATATCACTGGACACACACACATGTATATATGGACACACACAAACATGTACAGTATACGATGCCATCCAGGATAATCACTATGATGGGAGGGGAGGAAAGGGAGGGGGTGCAGCACTCCAGAAATAAATCTTCTGTTGGGCCAGAGGGATAATTGTCAGGAAAATTTTTGCAGCTGAAAAAGTCATGATGTTCTGTGGGGAAATATGGGCATCTGATTCCATAAGTTTGAAGATTAATCTGGACAATTTGAATTGACCAATATATTGCGAGGTTCATAGCCATCTCCAATTTTCAATGCTTTATTCCTTAATAGTTCAATAATTAACTTAGTACGTCAACAATTCTAATTCTGACAATTTATGTTGAAATTTCAATTTTCATATTTAAAAGTTTGACATTTTAACTTGAAAAGGAAATGTTCACCAATAAATGTCAATGCTTTATCAAAAATGTTTGACCTTGTCCTCTTAATTCTCCACATTTTATCTCTCAATTTTGACTCTTTGATCAAAGTTTTAACTTCAAACCATCGACATAAAAAAAAATTGAAATTTTGTCGAATTGTGAGATTCGAAATGAATGCATTGGAAACACCCCCACTGGCCCACCCTCGAACACACAACCATGTCAACCAATGAAAGTAACACTGCCTGTCAAATTGTTACTGTACATCCTTATGAATTGTACAGTAAATTATACTGACTGCACAATAAGTATTAACACAAACTTCCTGATCAGGGCAAATTTTTTATGGGAGTCCAGTCGTCTGAGACTACCAGAATTCTGTTCGGACAACAAAATCAGTTGTGCAGTGGAGGTTGTCCAGCAGACAACTACCTGTAGTTTTTTTTTTAGGTACAACAAATGCAGATTGCAATGTGACTATTTTAAATAATTCTCATGTATAGATTAAATGATATTAAAATTGGTATCACCCTAACGTTGCTGTTCTTCCATTCATCAAATGATCAACCTATACACATCTCTCCCTGCCGTGTACATATTGGTCATTGTTACTTCAATGCTACATTGTTTATGGGCAAACAATTTGTTGTTCAGACAACCAATATGTAAGTCATGGTTTTTGTCTGAGGGACAACCAGAAAAAGAATCCTTAAAACAATTTACCCTCTTGAGGCTTATAAAGGCTTTTCTACGGAAGCTTAAAAGTGCCATCAACATAAGAACAGTTTTTCTTATGTTGATGGCACTTTCAAGCTTCAGTACTTTTCCAAGAGATCTTGAGAAAAACCGTGTAGTAGATTACAAATCCTTTGAAGCACAGTACAGTGTTTATTTAACGAAAATTAGAAAATGAATATAAACTGAAACATTCTCAATTCCACAGTTAAACTACACATGAATGACATTATTGTTATCATCCCTTCTAATTGTATGTATACAGCACTGAGCTACTGTACAGTGATATTATTGACCATTGTATTTGAAGATTTTAGTAATATTGTAAGGATTAGATATTATGGTATACATATTTGATGTGATCAAAAGCAAACACATGAAGTTCATCTCTTTGCTTGGACTTAATAAAAGAAACCACTAAAATAACTCCACAAAATGTCTCGCTGATTCATTGTAATTAAGATATGTACCGAGACTACTAGACAATGGAATACTGGAAGTTTACATGAAATTCCCACTTCAAACGTTGACTTGAAATTGTGTCAATATAGCAAATGGATGGATAGGCTGTTTTTATAATGGAGTTAACAATGTTAGGGGAGATCTAGCCGGGCTACTGGAACCTCTGTTTCACTTACACTAAGAATGTAACAACACATCATTGGTCTAATTTGCATCCTCATACAATACCTCACTGTTCACATAATGTAACTAAACATTACAAAGCATCTGGAATTCATCACTTTATTTTTTATTTAATCAGTGATGTCACATATAGTTGGCCAGGGGTAATACTTAGCCAGCAATAGGCAGTAGAGAATCCAGTTTACAGCCCAACGGAGGGGTGCCCTACGTTTCCTTTGGTAGGGTTGTTTTGTTTTAAGAGCACCAAACAATAATGCTGAAATCTTTGTCAAGCAGATGAATCTGCCTTAACTTTGTGTCAGCAACTTTCTTCAGGTAAATTTTAGGTTTTTTCTCACTTTACTCAAATTATCTGCATTTTGTTGACATATATTACTGAAACAAGTTGCAAAATTGTGAAGACTGCATTACTGGCCAATATGTGACTAATTTCTTTATGAACACTTTGTTTCCTTGTGAAAGCCAATGGCTCCTAGGAGATAAACTCTACAAATTTATGAATGACGACGACCACCCAATATGTGTGTGTCTGGACGAGGTAGGACGAGGCTGCCGTTGGCCAGTACAAATAGGCAACCCTCTTCTTTTATTCCACAATGTATAAAAGTTTCATAATTTAAATTTTAAACGCTACTTTGTCATTGTGCACTGTTTTTATATGTCCTGCTTTGTTTATTTGTTCTTGCCCTTTTGTAACTTTTTAGTATATAAATTGTATTTGTATAATACTGTTTTTATGCGAGCATTCGGTGACCCTTTGTGGGGTTTAATACAGTTTATCTTATCTTATCTTAAGCCCACAAACGGTCGGTCAAATAGAAGGTTCATTGTACCTTGCAGGTACAGTAAGAAGTTGTAAACCAGTTACTGGCTACATAATATATCCATTGGCCAACATGTTTTTGCAACAAGCCAGTTCAGTGTTGCAGATGCTCTACATAAATCAAGCATGGCATATTTTGAAGCAAATATTACAGTCAAGGAATATAGTTTACACTCATTCATGTGACAAACACTGACAGAACTAACAGAGAAGAAATACCTGGAAATGTTCTTAAGTATAAATCTGCTTTGCACTATTAAGAAATTTATTAACAACCTGATTTCTGCCCTTATTTCTTTCCCTTTTCTTCATGTAAACAAACTTTTCCAAGAAAGTTTTGTAGTTACTGCATTCAACATTCAATTCATGTTTGAGACACTACAGTAGGCCTCCTAAATGATTCTTGAACATGTTTTACTTTGTTCATCACTTACTTTTGACCAGTGGATAAAGTAACATCTGCATTTTGTTGACATACATTTCTGAAACAAGTAACAAAATTGTGAAGACTGCATTACTGGCCAATATGTGACTAATTTTTTTTATGAACTTTTTGTTTCCTTGTGAAAGCCAACGGCTCCTAGGAGATAAACTCTACAAAATTATGAATGACGACGACCACCCAATATGTGTGTGTCTGGACAAAACAGTGTTCTCTCGGAGTGGTAGGATGAGGCTGCCATTGGCCAGTACAAATAGGCATCCATCTTCTTTTATTCCACAATGTATAAAAGTTTCATAATTTAAATTTTAAACACTAATTTGTCACTGTCAGTGTGCACTGTTTTTATATGTCCTGCTTTGTTTATTTGTTCTTGCCCTTTTGTAACTTTTTAGTATATAAATTGTATTTGTATAATACTGTTTTTATGCGAGCATTCGGTGACACTTTGTGGGGTTTAATAAAGTTTATCTTATCTTATCTTAAGCCCACAAACGGTCGGTCAAATAGAAGGTTCATTCAACGAAGAAGTTGTAAACCAGTTACTGGCTACATAATATATCCATTGGCCAACATGTTTTTGCAACAAACCAGTTCAGTGTTGCAGTTGCTCTACATTAATCAAGCATGGCATATTTTGAAGCAAATATTACAGTCAAGGAATATAGTTTACACTCATTCATGTGACAAACACTGACAGAACTAACAGAGAAGAAATACCTGGAAATGTTCTCAAGTATAAATCTGCTTTGCACTATTAAGAAATTTATTAACAACCTGATTTCTGCCCTTATTTCTTTCCCTTTTCTTCATGTAAACAAACTTTTTCAAGAAAGTTTTGTAACTGCATTCAACATTCAATTCATGTAAACAAACAACAGCATACACGTGTTATAGGCTCTACAGTATGTCAGTTTGCGCAGATAAATGAGGCACCTTAAACAGTATTAACTCACCTGTAACATGCCATCCAGTGTTCTTTGTATCGTAACACATTTACTTGGGTGAGCACCATTCGTTGTGATGGCATATATGTGACCAGTGTTTCTAGCATGCATATACAATGTAAACAGTATTAACTCACCTGTAACCTGCCATCCAGTGTTCTTTGTATCGTTACACATTTACTTGGGTGAGCACCGTTGGTTGTGATGGCAGTGATTAAGCTGTCCAGCTCGTCTCGTTTCTCTTTCAACTTTTTCACCAAGCTCTCGATTGCTCGCTTAGCAAAAGTCTCTGATTCTCCACCTTGCCTGTGACACATCAAGCTATGCACTATACTCAAACAGGCATCAGCACTTGTAGGTGCAGTGGATAGCTGGGTACTCATTTTCGGGTGCTGGTGTTTGTGATTCCAGGATTTTCTTAGCAGGTTGACCACTCAGCACTTCCTTCTTTGGACTTCAATATTTATAAGTCAAATTCAGCACTCTCTCTTCCTGCCCTGATTTATCAGCACTGCTGCCACACAAGTAGCATTTACAGCAACATGTCCATTAGTAGAAGCAAACCTTGTTTGAAGACATTGATCAGTTCCATTATGACATAATTGCGGAATTCACTTTCTTGTCTACGAGTTTCCGCTTTGAGTGGTCTGTGAGAAAAGAAAAAGTCATTGTAGTTATGTGTAACGTCAAGTCTACACTTGGCACAGTTGCAGAATAACCCTCAACCCATCTATTCACCTCGTAGCCAGTGCCGAAAGGACAAAGTTGAAAAATAGTGTACCTTGATATAATACTAACATGATTACTGTAAAATAACCTGCAGCTGCCTCAGCTTTAATGTACATAGCTTCAATGTATCCACTGCTGTACATAGCAAACTTTCCGGTCCACTAACCAATCCAGGGTGAAAGACTTTTTTATAACTCTTTAATTTATCATGCACTACAAAAAAATGTTTTACTTTTTTCTGCATACCAATCTGAGGTGAAGAAATTGGATAAAATTATACACAAGTTGCAGGCACTCGAAAAAATAAGGTCTCCAACTAGAATTTTAGCTTTGGCGAATGGAAAATGCATTGCGCTTGACATTTTGACAAGTGACTAGTGGGCTAGGCTTAGGACTCATTCACACCTAGCTACTGTATAGCATATGCCTAGCACTAGAAGGGCACTTATGTTACAGTCAAGCTACCTTCGTAGGTATTTTAGCCGATTTTCTTTGGAATTGTTTGAGACACTACAGTAGGCCTCCTAAACGATTCTGGAACATGTTTTACTTTGTTCATCACTTACTTTTGACCAGTGGAAAAAGTTTAAATATCATACTGCACAAAAGTATAATTTTCCAATGTGCAATTACGTAGCATCATGTATCTGCCTAATCTTAGTTTATAGAAAGTATTGATGTTGTAGATCTGTACTCCTATAGAGCCTTGAACAGCAATCAAAGTGGTGAGGGAATTTTGCATTTTGTGAATCAAAATTTTAGTCAAGGTCACCAAACGGCAAGTTCTTTTAGAAATATTTGTCAAGGCCTGACAAGTTGCATCATTCTCAAAAGAAAGTGCTAGGCTACTGGTAATTATAAAATTGAACCATCATGTATCCATAAATATATGTGTCTAAGACTTTTTTCATATCAAATCCTCATATGTATCATACTGTCGCAAATCACTTGTTCTCTGTATCCACCAAGCCACTTCGAAGTATATGTTGGACCTGACCAGATCTTATTTGCCAGGGAAGTGAGGCCAAAAGTATGTTTATATAGGCTAGTACTAGCCTCATAGGCCTTATTAATATTATAGGCTATGCTTAATGCAAAGCCAGACATTTTAAACTTATGGGGTTTGGCCAACCTTTGACTTGTGCTGTATTATGCAATTGCTCGCTTTGCTTTACTAGGTTTTGGACTGCCAAACACTAGCAGTAAAATTACTCTAATCATTTGCGCTATCAACATAGCATACTATTTCATGTCTGGAGTCTAGGTTATGCCTTACGTAGTACTTACTAGTAGAACCTACTGTAGGCCTTACTTAGTGGTGTAGCCTAAGTTAACGTTAGGCTTGCCTGATAATGATATTACTTCACGTAGGCCTAGGCTAGGTTGCTCACTTAGGCTACGTAGACGAAGGTTTAAAGCATATTGACATCGAAATTGTATTTTCATAACCACTAAGAATACGATAAAGCTACAGTGTAATACACAAGAGAGAGTTAGGCAATAATTACCTTCTGCAACGAAAGTTCACTAAGCCTAAAGCACCCAACTTTAGCGTTGCGGAGCTGTTCAGTTAGGCCTTACTGTTGTAAATCATAACTTGATAGGTCTTGGTGATAATATATACAGTACAGGCGCTTCTTATTATGAATCAGAGGTTTGCCTCTCATAATTCATTTACGTTCATTATAATGAAAGTGCACCCTCACTTCGGGGTATTTTTTTTTATTTTTGTAAAACTGTCCACGTAAATAATCGGTCAGGCTATACTCAGGGAAATTGCGCATGGAAACGTTACTTTTTAAAACTGCTGTCACTGCAGAGTAATTCCTTTTGTTTTGAAGTTTTGGGCCTCTGCACGATGGAACTATTTCTAGTACCGTATATAATTTTAAATTTATTTATAAGTTTAGTAGAAAAAAGGGACCAGGAATGACATTCAAGTTCCTATCAAAGACCCTATAAGGAGAGGAGGGGGGGGGGGGGCAGAAGACACAAATATCAGACACGATTACAAAGCTTAAAGTGCTCGTCCAAAGCATTCTTGAACCCATTCACACTTCTTGCAAGAACAACTTTCTCAGGCAAACCATTCCACTTATTCACAACCCTATTAGAAAAAAGTTACGCCGAATATTAATCCTAATTTGTAACTTCTGCAGAAGTTACACTCCATGACCTCTGGTCCAACTACTATTTGCAAACATGAAAAAGGATAATTGTCACACAATCTTGAAAACCTGAATCAAGTCACCATGTAACCTCCTAAGCTCCACCATTACCTCTTTTAGCAGTTTCGAGACAATGTTTAGAAGGTTGCAGAAACGAGTCAATGTAGATACCTAGGTCTTTTTCAACAAAGACCTCCTACAACTCCTCATCGAGAGGTTGCTAACTACTACCAATATGCATCACCTTGCCTAATGGTAAGGGTGTACGCATATAAAGCGGGAGGCCCGGGTTCGAACCAGGGACGTAGCTAAGGCCTGATGATTGGGGGGGGGGGGTGTAGTGTCTGAAAT
>JAIPMN010020997.1:8977-24400 GCA_020650975.1 Apostichopus californicus | reverse complement strand
ATATATAGATATATATATATATATAGATATATATATATAGATATATAAATAAACATATATATATAGATATATAAATAAACATATAGATATATAGATATAAAGATATAAATATAATGTATATGTATGTACAATAAATTTCTTTAATCAGTTTTTGAAGTCATAATATTTTCATGAAGAATGCATACTCAGCAACGAGAGATCATCTTTATTTCAGAACTAACTCTGTTGTTAAAACATTCAATACAGTTAATAATCTCTGTCTCTCTTGTTGATATGTATGCAGTGAATCATATAAAACTTTGCCACTCATGACGGTAACATAAACTCAACCATCGAAAAATTATGTCTTCATATCTTTGAAGGTATGCAAACTGTTCGGAATAACTCTGTAAATAACTCTCTTACAAGAGAAGAGTAAAAGAAATGTCGATTGCCGACTGGCAACAGTTGTCCAGTGCTTCAGTGTTCTTTGACGAACGTTCGGTGATAAAGTTGCTCTGTGGTTGTACGTGTCATACAGTGTACAGCTCTAATGTACAGTTATCTCACATGTGCTGTTCTGTACAAAAGGAACTAATATATTTTTTTCAAGGATCAATTAATCCGTTTAATCCAATCATTAATCCAAAGAAGCTTAGCTAGGATTTGCATCAATTGTGGAAGGAGGAAAAAATTGGAGGAAGAATGAAGAAGGTTTGTACAACTTTACTTTATTGTATATGTTAGAGCATACAGAGAATGGGAATGGCTGATTCTGAAGGCTTTTCCGGATGATTGTGAGGCGATGTAAGTCCTTGAGAGTTAAACTGTTCAACTACAGCCAAAAGCCTGTGTATAGGTTAATATATAGAGGGCTGAGGGACCGATGTTTCAATCCTAGCAGAATCTTCTTCAAAGGGTAATGAAAAGAGACTAACAGACACATTTAAAAGAGACAGATAGGTAGACAGCTTATTTGGATAGACAGCTTATTTGGACAGACAGCTTACAAATCTCTCATTGTTCACTCTCTGCCAAGTTTTTCTCTAGATGCATCCCTTTCAACTTCTTAATCCTCTCTTCGGCATCTCTTCTTGATCCCGCTAATTTTGCTCTTTCTTTTGTCCCATTTTAATTCTTTTTGCAAGACAATAAAACAAAGAAAGGTACTAGGACAGCTCATTTTATTTAAAGGAAACATAAACTTGACTTCCCTGTCTCCTCACAACAACAGCACTGCAGATCTTTCCTTGGTATTAATCCATCTGGATAGATATATTGCCGTGATTCCGTGATCAACTTTCACATTAAAAATACTAAATTATTTTCTTGCCCCTTCAGATTTGCAGTCTAGCTATCATTTGTGCCAGCTAGAGGTGCCCTTCCTGAAATTGAAAAATAAATAGTTACATAATTATTATAAACAAGCCTACATAGTGCATTCCTTTTCTGATTTTACCAATGTACTGCAGTTTTGATATAGGAGTTTTCCTAAAGTCCTACTTGTCTACTGGTACTTGCTGACACCAACCTCCTTCAACCCTCTCCTCCTTGAGCAATCCTGGATCTGCCATTATATATGTGCCTTCTACAATAGTAACAACTAAATCAGTTAGTTATATTTCCACAACTGTCCACATTGCATTCCATTCAGTATCATCAGTATATTAAAAGTAACCAATTTTAGTGTGATAACATTTGCCAGACGTTTTTGACAGTAATAAATAAAGAGTAAAATAAAGAGTTAAATTTTTGTCCCAACAAAAAGGAGGAGGAGAAAATGGATGAACAGTGGAAAGTTTCAAATGACAAGTTTTGCCTGAAGAAGCCATGTATAGGGAATAGGAGAGAGGGATGGGTGGGCCAGGAATACCAATTCTGTTTTGACTTGTGTAAGCAAACCTTATGAGGATAAAGGGGTATGGTGGGATGTGGGGGGGGGGGGAGAGGGGGATGTACTGTACATTATGTGTCGGATAATGGTACCAAAGAGTATAAAACATATGGCACTAATCTCTCTCTCTCTCTTTGTCACTCATAATTTCTAAGCTTGTCACTGTAATTCTTGAAATATGTTTTGTTTTAGTTTTTACATCAAGGACCCCAATCCCCAACCCTCCCCCAAACCCTTCCTTCATTAATTTATGTATATATTTGCAAAAGTGATGGTGAAAAAAAATTGTAATATATATGTTTGAAACAGTAGTCATTGAATCTGTATTTTGCTGCCAATATTTTAATACCAAACCTTGTCTATAACCATGCAGTCATATAGCATACATATGTTTATCTATTACCTGTCTCTATTATTCATCCTTAACAAGATAAACTGAGACTGTAATAAAGCAGGGGATAATGTAAACCGTGCAAACGCTTAAAGAAGTAAAAGAAAACCTGGAATGCTGGTGTAAACATTTATTCATTAAGTACAAACCTTGGTTCATCCACACTTGATGACTCTTACTGTCGCTGGTTTTGCTTAGTAACAGGTATGCGGCCTAAAAGCCGACCAAATGACTCAATTACTGTAATGACTTCAGAAAAGATGACATATTTAACAAATCACTCCCACTCACCTGTCTCTGCCTACCAGATGCACTCTTTGTATATACTGTACATGTTCTCTAAAACAAAGCAACATTGCATGACATCACTTAGTTATTTTGTTGTCACAACATTTAAGTGAGGACCAATTATTGAGACACATGCATATGTACATATCTGCACACAGTGAACACAGCAGTTAAGACTACTTGGCAGAGATGTTTCAATGTTTCTCCTGTGGTGTCACTTTATTTAAGGTTTACCTCTTTTGTCATGGATAGCTATCAATGATATACAGTACTTATGTCAGGGCCTGACATCTTTATTCTAGAAGAATCTTCCACAGAGGCTTATTGAAATGACAAAGATACTAAGAACACATAAGGAGACACTATAATGAACAGACAGTTAAATTCCAAGGACAAATCAGCAATACAGCTACTTGTAAGTTCTGATGCTGTAGGGAGACAAAGATTGGGAAATGTCCCAGTGTGTGTCCCATAATGTATCCCAGCTTGTCCAAGTATGTTCCAGTATGTCCTAGTATGTCCCAGTATGTGACCCAGTGTGTGTCCCAGCATGTGTCCCAGTGTGTGTCCCGTTATATGTCCCAGCTTGTCCCAGTATGTCCCAGTATGTGTCCCAGTGTGTGTCCCGGTATGTGTCCCAGGTTGTCCCAGTATGTCCCAGTGTGTGTCCCGGTATGTGTCCCAGCTTGTCCCAGCATGTGTCCCAGTATGTGTCCCTGTATGTGACCCAGCTTGTCCAGTATGTCCCAGTTTGTCCTTGTATGTCCCCAGTATGTGTCCCAGTATGTGGAAGGAGGGGGATTGTAAAAGGTCTAAGTTTCAGTAGTTACCTTAACACACTTTGATGTTATCAACCTATATGGTTGACATTTAGACATCATCGTTACTTGCTTTACAGCTGAATATTAGTTTAACTTTCAAACTTGTGTTAAGTGCTCTGTTTTGAAGGTTCTGAATTATTTCTTATTCTTGTCTATGCTTCCTGTGTAAAAAAAAAAATACTGTGATACGTGTTTGGACTTGTATTTAATCAAGGCACCATTTTACATACAGTAGCATTTTGTGATGCGATACGGGATGAATTATTCCCCGTTGTATACTGTAGCTATGTACTGTACTTCCGAGGTACCTGTATCATGTATACTGTGTGGCCCATTAGGCCCCCCTCCCTCCCTAGTGAACAAGAATTTGCGGGGACTATATAAATAAGACCAAGGAACAATAGAATTACAGGAAAGATCAAATAGTTTAAATTGTCTATAGACTTAATTTGTATTTAACTATAGATTCTAGTTCAGTGTGGTAGCAACGTCTTGTCAACATTGTGTCTCAGATATGAAAAGCAGCTGTATTGGTTGAATTTTATATCTTTTCTATGAATATTATATACTAAATTTGCCTATCAACTAAGGTCTTTAGCTCAAATAGTGAAGTAATTATTATTGTTTTAAAATAATATTGAAGCGTATGTGTTATGCTGAATGTTCTACTAGAGTATATACTCTTAAGGGGATAGTTTGAAAGCATTATTCATGTATTTAATAACTTTTATTTTGTAACTTATTTTCTTTCTTATAAATTAGAAAATAATGCCAAATACTAGTCCGATAAATCTGCACCATTCCGCCAGCCTTGCTTTCTCGTTTTCTGCTGCATTCCAGTATGTTTCATTCTAGAATTTTCATGTTTAAAACCTTTTCAGTCCAGCATGACTGAGCAGCGCCCCACCAGACCCCGTGCTCTCAAGGGTTCCATGTTCGAGTCGGTCAAGGGCGGCGGTAACTCGCTCACGTTTTCGGAGGATTCGCCCGTCGGCAAAGCCGGTAAGACCACATCGGTGACGGATTCGCCGAGCCGACAGCAAGAGAAGTTACCAGGCCCATCATTCTTCGAGACCGTAGAGGGCGGTCAGGACACGTTTCAGTTTCCGTCCGAGAGAGCCGATCCGAGGCAGCAGATCCGCGAGGACTGTTCCGAAACAGACTCTTCTGCATCTTCTCCTCGGGGTACTCCGAGGAAAACGTTGCAAGGATCTATGTTCAAGACCGTAGACGGTGGGGGGAACTCCCTCTCATTCGACTCGCAGAACCCGAGGGGCCGAGCTATACCAAAAGTACAAAAACATGATTTGACGGATTTTGGGGGCTCGCCTTCGAAGAGCCCTCTGGAATCGATGTTCTGCGTCATCGAAGCACCGTCGAACGCGCCACCCTTGCAACACCAAAACTTGTCTTCTGTATTCAGTAGGGGAACCAGCCGCGAGGATTCCGGCGGTTGGTCACCAATGCAGCCGGGGGGAGCTTTCTACGTAGATGCGAGGACGACCGAGTCGGCGCCGGCTGTCAACGGACAAGTAGGAGTGGACTTCACAGACAATGCAAGGGTAACAGTGTTAGATGTGTGCTGCCCGTTACGCTTGCCCTTAATCATCTGTACAATTTTTACGTTGGAGTGCATCCGGCCATTTTGGTACTTACTTTTTTTTTTCCTTTTATTTCTCATTCTTTTGAGTTTTCATTTTATGTGTCCTACTTTTGATATATATGTAAACCCTTTTCTTCCAATTCTCCAATCTCCTGTACCTTTTTTGTTTTTTTAATATTCACTCAACTTCTGAAGTTAGGTTATCATGAGGAAGCTGAGGTATGCCCCCCATACCCCCTTTACCCCCCACATAGCCCACTTTCTGGATAGTCGTGCAGTAATTCAAACATTAGCTAGCTAAGTTCCAGATTTGCAGTGTTTGTTGGCAAATCTTGATCTTGGGAAAATTATTCCAAACTAAAGCTCTTGAAACATCTCGTTTTAAATGAAACTTTAGGAAACTAAAACGCAGATTAGACATGGCCGTCTTGTGGGAACAGCTTAAACTAGGCATGACAGTCTCATGGGAACGTACGTGGCCATCTCGCGGGGACTTGCCTGGTAGTCTCAAGGGAACATACTCAATCATATAACTTGTACAAGTACATCTGGAGTCATGCTACTTCATTGCTAGTGATTGATTTGGGGGTGGGAGGGAAGGTGTCACCTCCTACATCCGCCCCCCCCAACCCTGGGTCCGTGCCTGAAATTGACTGAAACAGTTGAACTTTACAGTTGACATTACTATTTTGATGTCCTTGTACTGGACGAAGACAGCCATGAAAACTTGGCTGTGTGGAACTGCAGTATAGTCCAAGAACCACTCAGTAAATATAATGAATGAACAGAGTAAGTTTGATGTTTAACATTCCCCATGTAACCTTGCAACGTTATCCAAAGTGCATGCCAGCCTGCATTCACTCTGTGTCCCTTCCTTTAGAAAGTCTATCACAATATACCCTTGGCTAAAGAAATTAAAGTCATACTTTTTTTTAAACTTCTTGTGTCAACTTTAATTTTTTTTCTTGGTTTGCAATGCATGTTTATGTAAATTTGATGTACATATATGTATGTGATGGTTGGTGTGAGTGTGAAAGAAAATGTCGAACATGGGTTTCATACGAGGGTTACGACATTTCATGTGAAGAAAGGAGCTCGGACAAGTTGTGGTGACCTGGGAGAAGCGGTTTAACTTGAGGCGGTTTCCCGGTTTCCCCCTCTTTGTACTTTATAACAACAATTTGATGTTAAGAGTAACCTGTATGAAAAATTTTCCAGTATCAGATTTGCAATTAATAAAGTTGCAATCTCACTGTGTGATCAGAATTGTTGAACAAATGTTATTATTGACGATTTTAACCTATTGGGCTCAAATTAGAGTAGCTAGATGTATGGACAAATCAACACAGTAATTTAATCAACTAGCTCTTACTTCTTAGCAAGATTGTCAGAGCTTAAAGTTAATTCTGGACAAATTACTAGGCATCCACTAAATCCACATCGGACACTCACGACAAGTGTATAAAATCTTCTGCAAGCACAAACAAAGTTCTAACTTAAGCACTAGATGCATGCATATTTTTTCTGACTACTGTCGGCAATGGCTGGGTTTTCCAGACTTAAAGTACTGGTTTGCTTACCCAGCAGACTGTATTTATTAAAGTCATGGTTGGTTTTTCCAGACTAAGCAATGGTTTGCTTTTCAAGCCTGTACTTATTAAGGCGATGGCTGGCTGTTTGCCAGACGGTATTGTAAGGACAATTTGTGATGGCTTGTTATTCATGGTTATTTAAGCAGTGTCTTATTATTTTGTGACTATATTTAAGCGATGGCTGGATATATATTCCTGACCATTTAAGGATGGCTAGTTTTACCAGACTATTTAAGTACCTGATGACTGGTTATCTGTCCAGACTATTTCTACATGATAGCTAATTTCTCTTGCTTATCTAATATATTTTGGTGCATAATTAAACTAAAGCCTTCGTCTGTGCACGTTCCATTTCTGATGTTCAAGCTGTCGGGTCGCTAATTACTTTATCAGAGAGTCATGTCCACCGATGGGTGATAAGATCACCGTGGTGATTAGGAGAAAAGTCAATAGATATCCGTAGGAATGATGAATAATGTGTGTTATCCAGGCAACACAGCTCTGCCAGTTCTTTGATCCAAAATTTTGAATACCGTCTGCATGAATTGTGCCATGAACTTGATGAGGATGTGTCATTAGCCCTGGAATTAAGTTTGGACAACAGTTTTTAGATTACATGTATGTATGTTTGTATCGGTGCTGTGGCCGAGTGGATGGGTGTCATTTGAAGCACCAAGATTTAAGCAATCGGGAGGTTCGGGGTCGAATTTAGTTAAAAAACCAACATTTGCAGTACGTGGATCAGAGTATAGACTTAGAACTGTTAACACAGCATAATTGGGAAGAATTAGCTATGTTTTCGATGCTTTTATTTTTGAGATTTCCAACGGTCGAAGAATGTAAGAAAATTGTGCAAAGTTTTTAGACTTTTGTCTTTGACAAATCTTCAAAATTTGACTACTATATAGAGAAACCTTGAAAATCATGTTTAGTTAGTATAAATAGCAGAACCAGCAGGAGAATTCTCAATTCTGGCCAGGTCTGGGATAGCATATCTATCCCCACCCCTCCCACCCCTTCCCCCACCCCCTCCCCCTCCCACTCCTTCCCCCCTCGACTGAAGTCAAGCATTCCTCTCTCCTTAATAGTCTCTTGGTGGTTAATGTTTGGTTAGGGTTAGTCATCTGTCGCCGATGGCAACATTAACTATAGCTGCGCTAGCTGTGTCCCTTTTCATCAAATGTTATCTGTTGGTTTCATCGTTGAACAAACTATCTATGTTAATTATGCCCTATCATTCATTAATTTGTTGTAACTTTAAACATTTAAAAAGACTGTTAATATTAGAGGACTTCTTAAGAAACTTAAAGTTACTTCTTCTTACATCAGACAGATTTAAATTTGAAGACTAATCTTAAAACGTAACACGACGTGTTAATTTAAGACTTTAACATAACACAACATTACTTAAAAGACTATATTAACATAAGATGACATTGACTTTAATTAAAACATTACTCTCAACTTTAAAAAGACTAAATTTGACATTATGATGACCTTCAATATGAGACGACTTTCAACATGAGAAGACTTTTAACATAAAGACTACTTAAGACTACTTTCAACATGAGACAACTTTTGACATGAGACGACTCTCAACATGAGATGACTCTCAACATGAGATGATGAAACAGGATAATAATGACATCTTCCCACACAAGATGTCACCCAGTGCTTAGCCATTTTCAAACCATTGTTATTGCTATCATAAATACTAGAACTTTCATCTGAAATTAAAGACAATACTTCACCAATGGTACAGGTAAGTTGTTAAACTTTATCCTTCAATTTCCGCATACCTTGGGAAAACTAAACTTTAAAGAGCCATTACGATCGTTTTGAAATTTAATCGACGACCCTGAATTCATTTTATGCGTTTTGCCCGAGTAATACCCATCCTCAAATTTGTGTAAAAGCAATTTGGTAGGCCCGTTATTCTAAAAGGACTGTAATTATTGCAAGCGTCCTGTCCTTCAAACTAACCCGTCAGAAAATGTTGACAACTTCATCTCTCGTTCCGTCAGCTCGAGGCGTGAAAGCAATTAAGGGTATACGTGAACTCGACAACCGATTATTTCTTTCCGTTTTTCACTCCTTTTTCCTTTCGAGTTCGAAAATAGATGATTATTGCTTCTTCTGTAAGTACCAGATATGTACAGTACTTATTCACTTGTCATGCATGCAATTGTGTGCCTTTAATTGAACTTCAAGCAGTTTATATATATATATATATATTGTTTTCTGTTATAATTGTTATTGTTTTACATATATACCATTCTCCCGCTGTATGAAAGTTGTTTTCATGTATTTCATATATACCATATATATTTTGGCATGTTGTGATTCATTTGACTGGCTTATTTTTTCCGTTGGATTTGGAGAAGATATAACTACCTAATGGTGGAAGAATTCAAGTCGGATTGGACATTTTAAGAAAAAAATTATATTCAATTTTATTTTAATATATTGGAAGACCAAGCCTTATTAACAAATGACAATGGATCAAATTTGTTTCTGTTTTTAATTGTGAATAAAATGCGACAGAGGTCAAGGTAAGTAACTTATCTGCATTTTTTTGGCATAATTAACCTGATGGAGACATTCTCTAATGCTAAAGGAAACTACAAGGTGCCGTAAATAATTAAGAAGTTATCTAGCAGGTACTTTTGTTTTAAGAATAGTCCTGAGGAACCATCAGAGTAGGCAGACTAAACACATTAAAATATTGACATCGTTAAGAATCAACGCGGATGCACATCAAATTTGTGCGGCATCAAGGTATTCTACATTTTACTAAGAGTTTTGGTATAAATCCCAAATTAGATATAAGTTTATAGTAAAATGCAGAAAAATGGTTTTATTAACCACAGATAATTAGCGTATGTTGATAAGTAGCCAGTTAATGATAAGGTTTGATCAGAATCTCGGAATTTATGTAAACACTACACACTCCAGACGTCTTCATTTCTTAATACCAAGGGCACTGAGAATGAGGGGACAATGGGTGTTCAGTTAAGGGGAGGGGGGAGGGGGGAGGAATGTGTGCAACCATAATCAAATTTGAATAAAACTACCTTTTTATTCCACGGAAATCTTCTTGCTATATTTTTGAATATAAAGTGCATCATGCAGGCAATAGATTTTTTAAATGAATTTCCATTCCTGGAGAAACTAATGGAGGATTAATTGTTTTAAAGATATTAGTTTTGCAACACTGTTAACCTGTTACATATTCCAACCCCCTCCCCCTCTCCCCTCTCTACTCCCATAGAAAATTGTGCCAATAACATTTTAACCTATGAGCTACTATACATTTAAGCAATCATTCTTTATTGTGGGTATTGTACCTTCATGCTTGTCCAATATTAATATGTTAATATTTACAAGAAAAGATAATTTATTGCTTCCTGAGTGACCTGCAATTAATCACATAGCAATTTAAAGCACTCTTAGTGTATAAAGTGACTGCTAGGGCCTTCATCTATCCTGCATATAATGGCCTAATTAACAATACCTGAACCGATATGATATATTAGTTTGATGTGATTATGAGTTGTAAATCATATTGCTATATATATGGATGCAACACTGAATCATTTCGGAAGCTATTGTGTCTAGTCAGTGGAATCTCAAGTTAGAGGTAAGAAAGGAAAAAGAAGTACAGCCTGGGAGCTATAGTGTATTAGTAATATCCGACGGTATTTTCAAGCATTCTGTCCCGTTAATCTCAAACGTTGAGGCGGGTCAATATCACATATTTACAAGCGCATGCCCATTGTCCCACATATATAGCTCTCTGAATATGGATAATATTACCGAATATATTGGTAATGTACAGGCAGAAAATTTGTACAGATTCTTAAAGATGTTGTATACATGTGCAATTGAGTTGGAAAACTGTGTTTCAAGCCCTCTGTCCATTTAATCCCGAACGTTTAATCCCGAACGTTTAAAATCGGTCAATGACACATATTTATAAGCGCAAGGACAATTGGCCTGAAACTTCAGCATACAGTATCCTGCTCAGCAATGTGCACGTAATGGTATGATATCAGTATTTTAGAGAAATACCAATATTTCAGAGAAGTAGGCCTACCCGATATTTCAGAGAAATACATATATTTCAGGTATTACAGACTACATTTGAATATATTGGCATATCGCCGGACTCTAACAATTAGGAAACATTCATGATTGGTCCCTTAATATTTTGATTGATCTGCATAATTTAATTCATTTTATGAGATTTATAAAAAAAAAAGGAATAAGTAAATAACTACAACTTTGTTAACTACAAACAAAATAATATATTGGCAAATTGCAAAATGTACTGTGCCACATAGGAAGTAAATATTCTTTCAATTCCTTCATTTGGCCCAAAGTTCTACCAACATGTAGATCAACTCTTTCTAAGTTATTTTCTTTTATTTACATTACATGCCCCAGTTACTCTCATATCAGTTGGCTCCCAGTTTTGTACAAACAGGTGAGTCATGCACCAGTCTGTAATTTTCACCCTGAAAACCTACATACTTGTAAATTCAATCTTAGATGGTGCTTTCTGCGATATTACATTAAATTCATGAACATGCCTCCGTATTCAATGTTGTACAGCGTTCTGTGCAGATCTGTGCACAGGTATGACTGACACACTGAAGAAAAGACATGTATTTCACATGTGTGTTGTGACTGTCGCTATAGTAACATAATCATTATTTATCTTACAACTTTTCACTGAAACTGCAGGTGGTTTAGCTGGTTCTTACTGATATATGTATTTGGGAGTGGGGACAGAGGGGTGGGGAAAATAATGGGTGGATAGTAAACACATGCAATAGATATCTGAGGTACGGTAGAATTTTAATGTCATAATTTAGTCAGCAAGGGGAACTCAGGGATGGAATATAGTTACAAAAATTGAAGTATGACATTCTTAATGTCACAATTGAGCTTTTGTCAGTACAAGAACAGCAGCCAATCCTCATGTGACAGTATTTCTAAAGAGAACCGTTTTGTACACAGATTAATATGTCGAGCAATGTCATCATGCATGATACAGCCCAATGAATGACGTATCTTGTGGACCGGGAAAAACCCTATGGTTAATGTTAACCCCTAGGGTTAACCCTAACCCTAACCCAAGAAATACTGCATCATATGTAGTAACATACAATACAGTAATTCTTGAGGCAATGCAACTTGCCACATTATAACTTGTCTTGAGAGATGAAAAAAACTTGCGGTCTTGGTGAGAACAAGAGCAACATCATGAATATGCATGATTATAGATCTCTATGCATCTTTATGAGTAATGGCATAGATTGTAAACAAATTACTGGAACATATTGCTATAGAACTGCTGTGCGTACTTGGTCATGCATGCAATGTTTAATGCATATATTTACAAGATGTGTCACATCCCAGCACTGTCACAGTGTGACTACTTTAGACAGACAAATTAAAATAAATTAGGTTTTTTATTTTTGTAGGGCAAGTTAGTATTGAAGACTATAGTAACGGGGAGAAATAGAGAACATATTTATAGTACATCTATCAAAATCTACCTATTTTCAGGAACGTCCTATAAGTTTGGTCGAGATGTCTTAACAACATTTGGAATTGTGATGTATATAAACCAGCAAATATAAGAACACAAAACAATAGGTAACTGACGGAAAACTAAGGTATTTTCACCAACAATTTTTTTTTTTATTCTTCTCTCTCTCTTTCTTCAGAGTATAAGTAGATAATTTATTACAAAATACCCCAAATTCTTTCTTGCACTGCTCAGAGTGGTGTGAGTTTATTTGTATCTGAATACCATCATTATTGCAATCCCTTTCCAAATTTTTAGATATCATCATTTGGGGAATTGGCTGCAGTGATCAGTTTCATCTCTCGTTGATGAGGGGGGAACATCAAAGGGAAATATCAATAGATCACCACATATGACCCAGGCAGCTGGGTTATTACTGTCGTGCCTTCTATATCATAGCGATGTATGCATGCTTGTAATGTAATCTGCATTCTGCATTTTATTCGGTGGCGTGTTGGGTTACAACCTGTGTGGCTAGTTAGGTTACAACTGGTGTGGCTTGTTGGTTCACTACAGGTGTGGCGTTGGGTCACTACCAGTTTGTGAGTTGGCTCACAACCTGTGTGGCATTGGTTCACAACCAGTGTGACTAGTGGGTCACTACCGGTGTGGCGAGTTGGGTCACTACCGGTGTGACTAGTTGGGTCACTACTGGTGTGGCGAGTTGGGTCACTACCGGTGTGGCTTGCTGGGTCACTACCAGTGTGGCTAGTTGGGTCAGCACTTGTGTGGTGAGTTGGGTCACTACTGGTGTGGCTAGTTGGGTCAGTACTGGTGTGGCTAGTTGGGTCCTATGGTGTGACTAGTTGGGTCACTACCAGTGTGGCGAGTTGGGTCACTACCGGTGTGGCTAGTTTGGTCACTACTGGTGTGGCTAGTTGGGTCACTACTGATGTGGTGAGTTGGGTGACTACCGGTGTGGCTATTTGGGTCACTACCGGTGTGGCTTGTTGGGTCACTACCAGTATGGCTAGTTTGGTCACTACCGGTGTGACTAGTTGGGTCACTACCGGTGTGGCGAGTTGGGTCACTACCGGTGTGGCTTGCTGGGTCACTACCGGTGTGGCTAGTTTGTTCACTACTGGTGTGGCTAGTTTGGTCACTACTGGTGTGGCTAGTTGGGTCACTACCGGTGTGGCGGGTTGGGTCACAACCGGTGTGGCTAGTTGGGTCAGTACCGGTGTGGCTAGTTTGGTCAGTACCAGTGTGGCTAGTTGGGTCACTACCAGTGTGGCTAGTTGGGTCACTACTGGTGTGGTGAGTTGGTTGACTACCGGTGTATCTATTTGGGTCACTACCGGTGTGGCTTGTTGGGTCACTACCAGTATGGCTAGTTGGGTCACTACTGGTGTGGTTAGTTGGGTCACTACTGGTGTGGTGAGTTGGGTCACTACTGGTGTGGCTAGTTGGGTCACAATGGGTTAATTTCCTGAATTCACAGCGCGTATTACCTCACCTCATATAACCTTATCCATTACGGTCTGTACCTCGCTATAGCATCTGGCAATTCTTTGTGTGCATGTATGGCCATCTCCCTTCTGTAATTGCCATTCTCTTGTGCAAGCATTGCTCTTCAATTTCTCTTGATAATCTTCATCAGTCTTTCTCATCTTACACCTTATTATCGCTTTGGATTCACCAATTGTGCGTCTGTTATAACACTGGGTCACTACCAGTGTTAAAGTTGCCTGAATCAAGTTGGTCGGGAAATATGTCGCAGATCTTTGGAAGTGTTTCCACTAAGGAAGAGGAGTGACCAGATAATACAGCAGCTTGTGTAGCTATGCATTCCTGACATGATCATGACTTCTAAGCTTAGCCGATGAATTACCTTCTTACTGAATATTTTAAAGAAAACATTTATCAAAAATTGGTCAAAACAATGCAAATCCTCGCGGCTTAACTAGAAGCATGAACCCATTTTGTATTATTATTTTCAAAAAATTTCTTGAAAAAGGGACATTGAAAATATGCCAAATGCTATACAAAAACCTATGGCTTTAAAGATTCATGTGCCAATGTTGTATTGTCAATTGACATATATGTACATATCATAATACCAAAAAGTTGCATCCAATCTGGAAAATTGAGAATGAAACTTGCCTCCCTACAATTTGCTCGAAGGTTGGAGATTGCGGTACCTCAGTGAGAATGTAGCAAAACGAAGGAATGATTAATGACTTCTGCACGGTAGCCGTTTCGCTAGTATTGATTAATGTCCGTCAATTGAGATTAAACAGATGTAGTGCCAGTGCGACATGAAATTTACATATACTGTTACTATGGAAACGGGTGCTTGCTGATAAACAAGAAAAGAAATTAAGATTGATGGCACTAGGTAGTTTTCATATTAGAACAATTGTATATAATGTCAAAATCATAAATAAAAAAAAAAAACCTTAATTAATTTGTCAGTAAATTTGTAGAGCCTATAAAATAGAAAGGGAGAGAAAAATAAAACAAACCAAATAAATAAATATGATTTCCACTTTTTAAATATTACAAAGGACTGTCTGTAGGCTATTTTGCTACAAATTGGAAATTGTTGTGTTTGTGTGGTTGTACTTTTGAGACATATATTTCCCTCACTGCCTAACCTCTTCACCTTGCCCCCTCTTTCAGGAGGGGCTGGGGGTCACAAGTCCCATTTTGTCAGCGAAGACTTTCATGTGTATGGGAGTGGTATAGACTGCAAGTGTGTCACAACAGGTAATGGAAATTGGGCTGACCTCTGACCCCCGACCTCAAACCTGTGTCGAGGTGATCACTGACTAACCTCAAAGTGGAATATTTGATGATAGCTAAATGCGGCTAGAAGTAATTTGAATTTTAAGACATTTAAATATAATTAAGTTATAATTAACAATCTTGATATCTACACATCTCTAGTATACTGTAACCACAGTTTGTGATGCGTAAAAGAAAGAGGGCCTGGCATTTCGATCCTAGCAGGATCTTCTTCAGAGGCTGAATGACAAGTAACAGTAACAAAAGGGACAAAAACACGCACAGAATACAGACAGGTTAATGAGCATGGTGCACACAAAATAGAGAGACGTAAGAGTATTAGTAGACAAGGGGTGGAGAGAAGAAAGAAACCAACAGGGGCAAGAGGAGAGGGACAAAGAGAGGAAGAGGGTAGGGAGTAAACTAGAGAAGGACAAAGACAGAAAAATGTGGGGGGAAAAAGGTGGAAGAGAGCTAGGAGAAGAGGGGTGACAGAGGGGGCAACAAGGTGAGATGGTAATAGAACTCCTTG
>JAIPMN010020988.1:0-12620 GCA_020650975.1 Apostichopus californicus | reverse complement strand
ATCTAAATCTGAATGCTTTGTTCTGATTTTGCCTTACATTTGTGATTTTTTTTTTTGGGGGGGGGGGGTTTGCTTCTTGTAATACCATCTACTTACTGTTTGATCATGAGAAAAAGCATTTTTATGAATAATTTAATCTCCACAGTCTAATTAATCTTTTTAATCTTAACTCTTTTGGGTATTTTTGTGTAGCAAATAATCATGCTGATGTACATTCTTGCCAAATTTATTTATTTTCTGTGTCCATACGCAGAGCTTGAGCAAATGAATAATTAAAACAAAGAGTTAATTGTTTCGACAGCCTTCCCTGTCATAGAAATTTCCGTGGTAAAGATACAGTAATGTTTATTTATTAAAATGTCATTGCAAATTTCATCTCTCTTCCTTTTATAATCTTAACATAATTTGAAATTTTTGTTTTGCCTCAATTTTAAATGTCTATTCGTTTCTTTCGTTCCCCATTTTTTATTCTAAAGGTCTCTGTAAATGGGCTGGACAAGTCTGGATCTACGGCTTTGTACTGGGCATGTCATGGCGGACACACGGAATGCATCAAAATTCTGTTGGCTACTCCTCGGGTTGAACTCAATTCACAGGTAAAACTGAGCGAATCCCATCCTGTCCGTGAATGATTTTGGACGTTTAGTATTACCGATGCTTTGAATCTATATTTTACCCTCGAACTTGTCGCCGGGTACCATACTCGAAAGTTTAAAAAAAATTAAAGGATACTTATTTAGATTCTGGGAAAACAAAGATTTGCTACTCTAGCCCAGCAAATAGCCAACGGATACCAAAAAAAATTAAGCATAAATTCGAAAGCTTTTCTATTTTGTAACAATGACACTAAATTTGTAGGAAACAGACCCTCCTGTGTTGGGTTATAAGTCACATCTATACCTAGTGGATAAGTTATTGCCAATTGGTTGTAACCGAGTCGATGTCCTAGTCATATTGAAGGGGGATGGGGCAGGGGGGGGGGAATTGTCATTATTGAATGATCTGTAAGTATCGCATGCCTTTGTCAGCTTGACAAAAATTTTACCACCCAACTCAAAGATTGATTGAATGGCAGCATCAAAATCCTGCATCCAGAAAGTAATTGTCTTTTGATCTCTGACCAGAGTAAGGTGTGAGAAAATATCTAGTTCAGCTTATTTGGTAAAACAACGTGATTGAAAGAGTCCTAGACCAATTTGCAGTTAAATATTATAATCATGGAAATTAGTAAATGGGAAAACACACTGAGAAATGCACAACAAATTTGAAGAGAGCAAAGAATCTTGTTTGTGACCTTTAATACTCGTTTTATACTCTAACAATGAAACTATCCAGCTATCTTAGTTGGTGGCGACTCCATATAGCGACCTGTTTGCTAGAAGGAGGGCTGAGGTTGAGGAGGAGGGGGGGGGGGGGTGTGTGCCATTCAGAAGTTATATTATCTTGCATACCTTGATAGCCAGGGATCACAACTAATCTGATTACCCAGTGTAAATTTTGGTGGGTTGTCTACAGGGATGTCAGAGTGAAATCTCACTGTTTTGTTGATGTGACTTTAATACTCAGCGTCCAGGGCTGTTACCTTTTATACTACACAATGTTGGAGGGAGTGGGGGGGAGGGGGGGGTAACACCACCTGATAGAATTTAGTGGGAATCTTTTGGCACTGTTAAATATTGACTGACTCCATCACCATAAGAGAAACACTCTACTGGCTTTTATAAGTGCTTGTCGTATCCGCGTAATGAAAAAAATGGAGAGGATTATAAATATCTTGCTTCCGTGCTCATGTATGTCTTTTCCTTGTCATTTTATCTCTTCAGAACAAAATCGGGGACACCGCGCTTCACGCTGCTGCCTGGAAGGGACACTCAGAGGCAGTGAAGTTACTACTAGCGAAAGGTAAATTCAAACGTAGTTTTACGAGGAAAGCCCAGTGGCTCTGTAGCTTAGTATCTCGAAACGAAGAGCAGAAAATGTTTCATTATTAAAGCAAGGTGCAATGTTGAATGTTGCACCATTTATAGTTGTATCGTCTGTTCAATTGAAAAGGACGACCCACCTTTAAAAGTTATCCCAGCAATTATCCCCCCTACCCCCCCCCCCCTTCCAATCCCCGGTCGTCATTTGAGGAAAGGGTTGTATTATACTTTTCCTTTGTTATTTCAATGTTTAAAAAACTTTATAGTAATATCTGTGTTTGTAAATTGAACAATAGATATCAATTCTATTCTGAACAATGATGTCTATTGTCTGCAGTAGCTTTAAAGTTATCCCAGCGATTATCCCACCTCCCCTCTCCCAACCCCCCTCCCTCTCCACGGTCGTCATTTGAAGGAAAGGGTTGTATTCTATATATTTCCTTTGTTATTTCAATGTTTAAAAAACTTTATAGGAATATCTGTTTGTGTAAATTGAACAATAGATATCAAATTTATTCTGAACAATGATGTCTATTGTCTGTCGTACCCATTGTTTTTCAGGAGCGAGAACAGACTTACGAAATAAAGACGCCAAATACCCAGTAGATCTGTCATCCCGAGATCCAGCAACGGCCGCCATGTTAGTTCCAAAAATAACAAGTGAGTAATACTTCCACCGAGCATTTCTTTCTTTGTTTTACTTTTACTTATCTTAATTTCCTCTTTGACATGCTTTCACTTCTGTTAGTGAGAGGGAGGTGGTTAAAAAACCTGCCTAAATGTTTCCTAAATGTTTCCTTCTATTAGTTCTATTCTTTGATTTTGCTAAGACTGACTCATCTGCTTGGCATTTACTTACGCAAAGATGACCTTTAAAAGTAATATTCATACTGTTTTTTTTTGCTTTTTTCATGACGTAGTTTTTTAGTAACAACCAACACACAGGTTGTCAATTTTGCTTAGCCTGTCATCTGGAAGCAACTGTAGCAGTTTTCCATACAAAACTATGAGTCATTTTTTGGTTGAAGAGGACAGATTTTCATTGTAATTTTCAAGCAGCCATGTTGCCTGAGCAGTGTAACTTCATTGGCCATCAAACATGCCAAACCAGAAGCAGTGTAGTGTTCTGGTACATGAAAAAATGGAAAAATCTTGTGAATGCCAGGGATTTTGAGTTAGAGGGGCACAGTATACTTGTGTTTCTGTCACTTGTGAAGCTTTTAACACATGACACCCATGGGTGGGGGGGGGGAACAGTAGTCTGCATGAGGGGAGTAGGCATGATTCCACATGCCCCGGTTCAGCTACTCGAGTGCCTGTTACTTCTCAAAGCAAACATCAATACTTGTGGTAAACCTATCACACTTCAATATTGCAGATGTATCTAGCCTAAGCTACTAAATATACTGTATATATATAGATATATATTAGTATAGTTATCCTCAGTTACCCGGTGGGCTGTTTTGAATCTGTTTGGAGTGAAATGATTCTTGCAGAACATTTAAACTAGAGCGACTTGAGACAATCCTCTTTAAACAATTGTTTCATGACTATCGGTTAAAATCATGCTCTAAATGAAGATTTTGATGATGATCAGAAGGAAAATTTCTGTGCCTTGAAATGTTTGGAATTTTAAGATAAGAAATGAGCAAATGGAAGGGTAATTATTATTTACCGGCGATTAGATCATGAGAAGTTAACGATAAGAACAAGTATTAGGGTATATGTGTTTTCTAACTATTCTGACTTTCTGGCATTTGTTTTTTGTCTGTGTGTAGGGAGAGGGGAGGGGAGTTATATGGAAAGCTTAAAGCAGCTGCTTTCAGTTTAGAAGTGTAAGTTCGTTGAACGCTTACTCATGAAATTGAAACTAAGGTTTTATGGTATTATTATAGAAAATCAAAACAATGGACAACCAATTTTCAAAGAAGTTTAGAGAATTTTAACTGCCATCCTGAAGCATTGCTTTTAATCTGAGTGATTCAATTGTTGAATTTGACATTCCTCAATGCATGGCAAATATTTGGTTAGGCCAATTCTCTGGGGAGGACTTCTCAAAACTGTAATATATATCTCTTTTGAGATCCCAGTTTAGGAATCACAAATGATTTCGAGTTGGTTAGCATCATGTTTGATCTCTAGAGTAAGGCAAATATGTCACCGAAACAGAACTAGTATTGTTTGATACAGGTGACCAGTGCCTACAGTGGAATTACGACCTTCCTTACCGTATTCGATCCTCTGGACATACAATCACATCCATAGCCTAGTGGTTAGGGTGTCGGCATATAAAGTTGGAGGCCCGGGTTCGAATCCTGGTGTAGGCTTGAAATTTTTTCACTGTTCTTGATTTTCCAACACACTACGATTTCAAATATATATATGTATATGAACGTGTGTGTACAGTATGTGTGTGTATTTGTCTGTGTGTATGTATGTATGTAAATGAGCTCTAAATTAACATGTCACGTCTTCGTCATATTTCCAGGAATAGACGATGACGACTACCTAGACGAAGATGAAGATGAGGGCTAGGGAATTTCATTCCATTTCTGGTTGCCATGGAGACCACGATCTATGGAGGCATTTTCTTTGTATAAATAACTGTTCCTCAATGAAGAAATATCGTTATTGGAGTATTGGACAGTGGCTGGAGGATGGTATGGAGTTTGTTTCATGCATAGTGTTATTCTTGTAGTCAATACAGATTTTGACTAACATTTTTGATGTACTCAGATTTGAACACCCTCCCCCTCCCCCACCCCCCCCCAAAAAAAAGGAATAATAATAATTAAAGGCTACAAAAAGAATTATTTCCTTTTATCCTATTTACGTCACTACTGACACCTGGGGAAGATAATGATCAGGAAGGCAGTAATCTTAAATCCAATCACATGGTTTAATTTTTCACCTAAATCACCGAAATAATATTATTTTTTAAATTATAAGTTAAATCCATCAGGTGGCAAACGCAACATAAATTGTATCACACAAAGACCAAATTGTACATTCCAATGATATAAATATGGCACAATATTATAACTGTAAAAACTCCTGGAAAATGTTTCTAATTTTGTTTCTGTTTCTTATTGGAAACTCATGCCACATTATAAACAAAATATTGGGCTCTTTTCCTGAATAATTTGTTTTGAATAATAATTGTTTATAAATGGAGACTTTTGAGTGAAGTAAATAATACAGATAATGTTTGTAATGAATAAATCGATTGCTAAAAATCAAAGTTTGCTTTTACCAATTAAAGAAAAGCTTACGAACTAACCAAAACCAAACCTGGCATGAATTAACAAGCTTACAATCTTCATCACATCACATCTTAATCACATTAACTGTGAGTTTTAAAGCTTTGCATTTGCAAAAAAGATTCCCTTGCAAAACTTTAAGGTCACAAAATGCCAAATTTTAATAGTGCTAAAGATTTGTTGGGAAGAAAAACTATCAGACTTTTCCCCATATAGAATAGATTCAAGTGTGATGTTGAAGGAATGAAAGCCATGCTAAGCGTACAATAGGGATGATGGGGTGGGGGGGGGTGGGGTGGAATTGGGCAAATATGGTAGGAGAGTATAGGGGGAGGGGGAGGGGGGAGGGGGAGAAGGAGATGTACAGTATCTATTATGAACAATCTTTGTAGTATTTTTTGTGTAGCTCAATTTTGCTTACCTGTTTTTTTTGTTTTGTTAATTGTTTGTATCGAAAACAAATTATTTACCGCTTTTCATGTAGATCGACCCATATGTGAAGAATCTCACACATTTATAGTTTAAGAGCGGTTAAAACATATTTTTATAGTTTACGGTTTATGTAAAGTTATTATGTTTCCTATAAAATGGGAAATAAATTGAAATTCTATGACATTTTATCAAGAACATGTTAAATATCTAGTATTTAGAGAGATTTTTTTTTTTTTTTGGGGGGGTGATAAAATTAGAGAAATTGAACCAGAATAAGAAGAAGTGTAATTGCCTATTATCCAGTAGAATTGTTCTTGCCATAGTTGTACAACAAAATTTCATACCAATCAGACAGAAAAATCAAAATCAACATTTGCTCTTGTTATTTTATACCCTGTGTAAAGTTAACAAAGTGAGACATTACTGCACTTGAATCTACATAACCGTGTTCTCAATTTTGCATGACCTTTGCATGACCCTGTTGTACAAAGGTCAGCTTCTTTCAACAACCAGCGATGTGTCTTCCCCTTTACATACGAGCAATGGCTGCCACTGTGGTATAACCTTATTGAAATTAAAACAAGGACTGTACTCAAACCAGCTCTGGGAAATGCAACCATATCAAATTAATTTTATAAATTTAGGAAGTTATTATAAACATGAAAACAGACAATCCATGACAAACCAATTGTTTTCTTTCTGACATCCTTCACGGAAATAGAAGAAGTTCAAAACATGAATGCTGATATGTTTTGTATTAATGAGAAAGGGAATATTTCAATAAAATGGGCAATTTGTTACCATCGATGGTAAAATTAGCGCCAGCATCTCCAAAGTAACGAAATATGAAGACAAAATGTACAGGCATACGGCAAAAGATGATTTTACGACGGAGATGTTCTGGGTTTTCTTGGACAGTAGCCGATAGTGCCTTATATTAAACCAAGAGTGTAAAAATAATTATTTTTAAATTGTTTTTCAGATTTTTGTGGATATTTTCTTTCATCCTTTTAGTATTATATTAATGTCGAAACATTTTTTGGGGGTTTTCTTTGTCTGTATAGTTTTTCTGTTTTGTTTCAGATACAAATGTTAGGATAATGTTTTTCCCTCAGTGAATCTTGAAGTTATGTCGGTTATAGCAATGTAAAATATCATAATGACACGATGAATTGTATTTCTCTTATCTGCTGTCAGAATGAGGGGAGGGGGGCAAGGGGGGAGGGGGGCAGGATGGATGGAAGTAATTTGTTGCATGTCATTTCTTCTGAACAGAATACATGTAAGAAATTAATCCAAAGTGTCTACGAGGCAAAATATCCTGGTCTGTGTCTTAAAGAAGAATTCTCATGATTGAAACCAAATTCAAAATGAGATAAAGTCAATTTTAAACTTCACTCACTTAGCCCTAAAATTCAAAATGAGATAAGGTCAATTTAAACGTCACTCACTTAGCCCGAAAAGAAAGAGAATAAGTGTGTTTGTAAAACTTGATGGGAAACAACTTTCATGTTCACCATTGCACCAGTAATGTTGCCTACACCTTCATAACCATACTATGTTTGTGTCTTGTTGAATTCTGCGTAATAAAATTGTAATCAGCAGCTTCAACGGAAACAGAAAATTGGGGCTGAAAAGTCTCAAAGAAATATAATAGAATCCTTTGTAAATAGATGGGAATTCTTTTTGATGGTGGACACCAAAAACAGACAAGGAAAATGTCCCCCTCCCTGACCCCCACACCACCCCTCCCCCTCTACTGTTCCACTCCATACCTGACCATGCCTCATCCCCCACTCCTAACTATTTATGACAATCAAAATTTCAACATTTTTGAATTAAATTTCTTTTTCTCTTTGGTGAATGTAAACGTAACTCAACCGACAAGTTCAGATTTGATATTCCATGCCTCAAGTGATAACTTAATGTAGGAGTGAGGATGAGACAAATTTCATGTAAAATATCTCAGTAAGAACATAAATTGGAATTCAGATTGGGAAAATGGTTTTGATGACGTGTATCTTGAACCGTCCATTGACCGACAGGGTTCCCCCAACAGAAATTCAATTCAGAGAGTGACAAAAAGCTTCCGCTCACTCTCCCCATTTAACCCCCACCTCCCTCTCCCCACCCACAGCTGGGTTGCGATATCGGACCTGTGTAAATAATATTTCTCAAGAAGAGCAAAGAATATATAGTTGGCTGATACTAGTGCCTCTGATATACAACCATGAAAGTACGAAATTTAGTGCAGGCCACTTTTATTATTTTGTCTTTCATATTTCTGTTTCTACTTTTCTGTTTTTTTTCCCTTTCTTCTTCTTTTTTTCTTAATTAGTTAAAAACAAGAAATACTTAAGAAATGAAAGTATTTTGTATGTTGTTAATGTATAACATTTAATAAACCAACATTTATATAGAAAAAGAACATATTCGACGTGAAACCTTATACATTGTACGTGTCTTGTGTTTGTTCAGTTATCTTTTAATGGCCTGTATTCTCATTTAAGATCTGTCAAAGGTCTGTCCATAATAGTGATGAGAAGCGGAGATTAATGTGTTTGCATTGTCTGGGGATGTTTGAGCAAACAATTGAGCGATATTCTTCAAAGCCTGTTCTTTTCTGGTGTTATCTTTCCGTCGACATTTACCACTTGCCATCTGATAGATACATTAGGAATGTTTGCTAAGCTGTCAATGTTCTCTGCATTGAGAATTTCATCCAAATACAACAATTTTGTAGAAATATTCATCGGTGAATAAAAAAAGTTATATTCTGAATTTGCAGATGTGAAGTTATTCGCTTCGCTTGTTGCCAGATGCATAAATCAAAAATCATCAAATCCGAAAAAAAAAAATCGTTATCTTCGTCAAAAAACAAAAGGCTATGCGGATTTGGCTTTGACCTCAATATCCAATAATCTTTTTGCAATGCAATCACTCCGCCCACCAGAAAATCCCTTGAAGTGATAAAACTATATAGCGACATCTATTCCGAAACGTGAAGCCTCAATTTCGTCTCTGAGAAACGCTTTTTCTACGGCTGCATGTGGCAGAGCTTGGTGAATATAATACATAAAATATCGGCGCGTTGGTGTTTGTAGGGGACGGGGCGTTTGGTTAGATTTATTTATATGTAAAAGTAACGTGTATTTGATGGTGTCGGGAGTTTTTATTATTTTTATTAATTTTTATTATTATAATGTTCTTTTCTGATAGGAGTTGCTTGCATCTGTATTGCCGTTTGACTGTTATGTTTTGGTTACCATCAGATGGGTCTACACTTATAGAGCAACCTCACACTACAGTCACGTGGAAGTTGTTCCCTAATTGGGGTGCATGAACCCCAGGGGGTGCGTGAGTCCATCCCACTAGTGTATTTTTTGTTGAAATAAAATCTAATATATCATATAATTTAGTAATGTACAAAAGTCGTACCTATCGACTAACTCTTTTTGCGTTCCATACGCATATGTTGCTATAGTAGTACCGTACCGTGCATGTGATAAATATATAAATATGTCATGCGTATTATAGTATAATAATGACTCAGATCGTTTCTCAAAAAGTTGGGGGTTCGTGGACAACTCTAACATCCACAGGGGGTTCGTGGGGGGTAAAGTTAGGGAAACCCTGCTAGAGACATTAGAGATGTTTGTGGGTGGGGCTTGGGCGGGGTTTAGACATGCACACATGCATTGCAAGAATTGCCAGAGCGGAATCAATTTTGCCTTTTCCGCCCGAACTTAAGAATTAAGATCGTGCGCATGGGCGCTTCGCAAGTAATATCCGGCCCGGGGCAAAACAACTGCACCGGGCGAGTTTTTTGAAGTTATTTTCAGTAAGTATGCTATGAGAAATAATAATGCATTATTCTCATCCCATACCCCCCCCCCCCCAATAGGCGTAGGAGCCCAATTGATTTGGGGGGGTGATTTGGGGGAGGGGGGCTATAACGACTTTCCCGAAAAATATAACCAACATTTTGCAACATCTGAATGTCCATATCATATATAAGCATGCATCTGTTATTACATCGCATGCCAATTACACACAATCTTATGCCGTGTTATTACCCTTCCATATTGGTAATAACATTGGGGGAAGTCGTTACAATAATAATGATCATAATAATATAAGCTTTACCATTGAAAAACACATTGTAATTTATATTTCGTTCAGTAGGTGCCCGAAAATTCTCAGCATATTGCCCGAATTCAAGTTGGTTGGGGGCGGCCACAGCCCCGCCTCCTACGCCAATGCCCCTCCCCACAATTTTCCTTCGGCTTTGTATTGTGTATTTGGTAAGACAGAAATTTAACTACATCATACGAAACTACTACGATAATACTGTTTTTGCTTTAAATACCACGAACTACTTAGAATGGGGAAGGGGGGAGGTTCGAATACTCATTTGATAAAAGTACACTTTGATAAAGTACATTGCGGTTTTTTATTTCAATCTCTATTTGTTTTTCTAACACGAACAATAAACATCTGCTGCTATATTACCATCTTAGGACAACTAAGCATGTACGACGAAATATTTTCTGCAACACTTGTTTTTCACTGTACTCAACTGAAATTGTTCTTCTATCTAATTTATATACTACGCCAGAATCCAACACCTGTAAAATTTAATTGATGCAAGTAATCAAATGTACAAGCAATCTTTTTTTCTTTTCCCTTCTTCTTATTCTTCTTCTTCAATCTCTTATCTACAATTGTCCCAATCGAGACTTTATAGGAGAGCAATCGTTCGATCAGTTTATGCCTAATGTTCTTCTTCTTCATCTTCATCTTCTTCTTCTTCTTTTTCGTCTTCTTCCTCTTCTAATCACTTTCTTCGAAATCTGAACTTTCAGTTGGTGTCCCTTGAAGGGATCTAAGAGAAGATATAGCTGTCAACAGCCTCTCAGTTTTCTTACTTCCTTAATTACGCTGTTCGTTTGAGAATCGCCACTAAAGAATTTCACCACTCGACGGTTACGTGTACACGCACATGCAGGTAACCTCAATAACATACCATTCCCCTCCACGCGTCTGCGTGCGTGTAAAACAAGACCCTCATCTACAGAAGATGAACACAACTTGTACGAAACATGCGCACATCCACGGATGCAAGCCATTATACTGTTTACTGTAATTACACACACGCAAATTCCTTTAATGGAGAAAACTCGCGTTGTACAATAAGGCTACCACAAGCCTGACGCGAGGGCTATGTGAACATGGGAGATCTTCTTTGTTTTCGGAACAAGTTGTAGTAGACAATTGTCAGTGGGGAGATTTATACTTTCATCCAGGAAAGGATAGAAAGCAACGAACGTTATACTGTATGGAATATAACTTTGATATATATGGAATTAATATAAAATATTATATTCCCATGGGAAAATGCATCTATGATTTTACTTTCGCTTTGGCTAAGAGTAAACAATTCTTTTCGCCAGCTTTTTAACTTCCAAAAGCTGTCAAAACGTGACCATAAAGTTGTTAAATTCTCGTTTGATGGTTATCCATTATCTTCAATTAAAATCAGGTATTCATATCACGTTGTTTTATGAATTATTTATTTTAAGGAGTTTAATACACCGAAGGACGCTTTAGGGGGCCTATAGACACTAGCTCATTGTTATTCACCGACCTCAGCGGAAATTCTCTTTCTCTGTTATACGTTCTATTAGCTTTTTTTTTATTTGGATGACAGCTTACTTCGCCTAGCGAAAGTCTAAAATTTGTCGTTCCTCTCTCCATTATATTCAAAAGCGTATGCGTCTTTCTTTTTAAGGAAACCTCTATATAAATCTATATCGATGACATGAATTGTGTTCAATTTCAACGATTCAACGATTCAACGATGCCATAACAACTTGAGTCATTAATGTGCCACTTTTTTTTGGGAAAACAGCTAAAAATATTTATTTCTTTATTCCATCAACAGTAAACATTTTAGATCTTGGATGGATATATTCTAGCTTACAATCGACAACGAATGGAGATAAATGATATCACGTAAAGCCGTTTCTCCTTCGCTTTTGTGGTTTTATTGGTTTCTTTCTCTCCTTCTTCTTTTTTGAATATTTCTCTATCTTGCTTCACCGACGTCAAAGTTGGATGCAATTTATTTTGAATTTCAGAGGGAATCAATCACCAAGGCCGATTAGGAGTCAATTTTTGACCAGTATATGAAAAATCACTTTTGGGTTTCCTTACGACAAAGTCAAATGTAATGTAATCGTCCGGATGGATGGAGACCTCGGAAGTATATATGAGTTCACATAACGGTTAATCCTTAGACACAAATTTTGGAGATAATGGTCTCATTGAGCGTATTGTTTGTGATCGCACGGCTGGACTTTGCGGGACAGTGACCTTAACTTGGAACCATGGAGGAATCCGATCCACTTTTAGACACTATTCCGCCATCGACGTATCTAGCGTTTCAAGCTATCTTCATGGCCTTAATTATGACTCTTACCATACTTGGAAATATTGCGGTAAATTTTTCATATATATTTTTATTAATATTATTTTTTTGGTATACAGTAGCTCAATAGTAGGCCCATAGGCGGGGTTTTCTATGAGGTAGTAGGTTTACTAAAATGACGTCTACCCCTGTCGTTGAACACCGTCCTGGGTATATCATATAAGAGTGCTTACATGTAAAATGTTGCACTCATTTCAATTTGGTTGACGCAATTAAATACGACTCTTCCCATGCTGCAAAACGAAATACCATTCGCTAAGATGGAAGATGAGAGGGATGGGGGTTGCGTACGCACCGGTCACAATTCCTCCCCCCCCCCTTCCCCAACGCCTGCTTTCATTATAATTATTCGTTGCTCGTTGTTACGATTCGTTTGCAATGACATGGCAATGTAATGACAAAGTTACATAGCAGTGAATTTTGTTAAAATGAGTTTTCAAATCAAGGCTTAAATCCCGTGACCAAGATATTGACACGAATATAAATTTGAAGCTGGGCGGGAATATATATATATGT
>JAIPMN010020985.1:0-10810 GCA_020650975.1 Apostichopus californicus | reverse complement strand
GACAACTTTAGTACTTTTATTTATACTCTTATGTATCTTATATTTGTACTTTTTATGAATTTTTCTCTAGTCTGATGTAAATATGTATTATTATTAAAACATCAATAAAACATGGGAGCATTCCAAGGCAGGTCCCTCCCCTGCCCTGCCCCCCCCCCATTGTCTCTCTTTCCATATTATCCTTGTCCCCCCTCCCCTTGCCTCGCTTTCAATGTTAGTGAAGTCAACCAACTGGTTCCAAGTGATGTGTCATTTTTAACGAACAAAGTCCCCCCCCCCTTTATGGAGACATGAGAGGGAAAGTGGGGCAGAGAGGGTGGGGGGTGAAGGGAACAGGAAGTGGAATTGAAGACTATTCCAAAAAATTGCACTCCCATGAAAAAACAATTGAGCACAGCTTTGAACAAAGTATTTTTAGGGTTAAAACTGGATCTCTAGCTGACTAGTTAGATACTTACCTTACAAGAGGTTAACAATAACATGGTTGACTTCTCAAGAGTTGCTCGGGAGGAAGCCATCTTAGCTCTCTGTTTCTCATCTTTCAGGTCCTAAGAAATGGAAAAAAAATATAAAAAAATCTAGCAAATGTCAATCCTCATTAAGGTAGTCATGATCCTTTAAACCTTCCTTCAATCTTTTATGACTATTTATTTTATTTTATTTTTTTATTATTGTCATCTTTAATGAGGGTAGTCCTGCTCAGAGCAGAAGCACTGCTTTCCAGAGGAGCCCTCCTTTCAAATGCATTTATACTTCGATAAACATTCAAACCCGAACAGATATGCTCTAAATACAGAATAGCAATAGTACGAAAGTCGTGAGGAGAAAGTAGGCATTAAACTTCAAAACGATTGTACGTAGAAACATCAACATTGGATTAAGTTTGAGGGGCACTGAACTGTAAAAACAGTTAACAACACCTTCTTATAAGGAACAGCCCATTGTTAGCTGTTATAAGATGACAAAAGTTTTATTAATTTTGTAATGTAATTCCAACATACATAGTTTAGAATATCAAGCTTACCAGCCAACACAAACCAACAGCTGTAAACCAGGCAGGTTTTTTTAGTATTCAACACTTAAATAAATGATATCAGAAGTTGGCTTTTTTTAAATCCTGCTGGATATTACTTTTGCTGACCACTAGGGTAAAGAAATCCATATATTCATTGATCAACTGTGTAAATTATTTCTAAATGTCAGTTTCCTCTTGAGAATAACCAGACTGTCATTGCCCAATAGCCAATAGCAAACTCGACTCGCACAAACTGCCGTAAATTTGGCCGAGATGAGAAATGAAAACAAATTATTATGCATTTATTTGTATTCTGACATTTAGTATTATTTTTCTCTTCAACAAATTTACCGTAATGCCCGACGACAAAGTTCCTTGTGTGTACCTGCAATAAATAAACTTAACCAGCTTCACTTACTTCATTTACTTGTTGCTACGACGACTCTTGCAAAGGAGGAAACCACAGAAATTAATTTCGATCGTCCAAAAATCATGAAATTGAGTAATTGAATCTTTCTTTTGACGTTACATTGTCAGAACGTGATGCAAGACTCCGAATGAGATCGGTTGAAATGTATCGAAAATGACACCGTCGCTTCGACAACCGTCGAAAGACATCCCACCTTGTTTTTGCGATTAACGTCACCAGGACTGATATAAAGAGCATTTTACAAGGGCCGTAAGTCTATCTAAGGACTAATTGAGATATTTTGTCAAATCTAGTATTACCTATTATTTCTCTCATTGCTTGAAGTTTTGCTGTAAGTAATGCCAGAGAGTCGACTACGTGGTGCGTAGAAACAATCGCAGACTACTCTCACGGCAGGCAGTTGGGGACGAGAGTTGGCGGATTGATATCTGGGAATATTATTCTGACTGTCAACAGTAATAACATACAGTTTACTATCTTATTATTTCCAATTCCTCACATTCCAGATCCAAATTCTTTGGGCAGTTTTGCTAAAGCAATTGTGAGCAGATGGAATGTAAGCAGACACAGGGTTTTCAAAACAAAAAGAGAAAAACATATTTGGGGGAATTAGGTAGCAGGAAGAGATGGGATATTGGAGAAAAACTTCACAGTACATCCTGTAATATGTTGCCAGCAAAAATACTAAATTTCATTGCACAGAAACCTTTGCACAAAATTTGACTACACACACCAACTTGTCTGAAACATACATCCTACTTTCTAAACTTTAATATACATGTTTTGCTTTATATTCATTGTACTAAAAGCTCATAATTTTATACAAAAATCTCCTAAACGAACTCTAATTTTCTATTCGACACAAGACAGTGGAATCTTGTTATCGTCCAGGGATGCTGGCTCCATTAAAGTGAGTACTACCTACCTCCCAGCTGCTCTGTGAACAGGTCAACGGAACCCTGCTTTATAGAAGATTTCAATCTGAAATCTAATGCATTTCGTGAAAACCAACCAACAGCTTAAATGCTCCTTCACCTAGCCATAGGAAAAGCTCCACAAGACATTGACCAGACAATAGTTAATCATCAAAATATCAGATAAGAGTCGCTTAAATCTCACTAGGGGATGACCGTATACGTATAGTGTTAGAATGCATAGTTTTGAGGTATACACAGAGGCACCAACTTTATGTATATGAGAGAAAAGTCCAACACACCCTTACTGAATACAAGACTGGGAATCATTTTCCAAATGTTTGACCTCTCATAGCTAAAGTACAGCAAGCAGGCATGTTCACAGAGAGTTTTGTAAATGCAGCGCAAATCAAAGGAAACACTGTATGTCACACAGTAGTACATTCTGCCATGTATCGATATATACCTTTTGGAACAGTTAAACACAGAGGGCAGGCTTTATCCAGACAGACCACCAGACCTAACCATCCTGATAGCTTTTACACTGCAGCTGGATGGGAAGCTCTCTGCCAGTGCATATCCAGTTCCATGCGGTTAAAAGTTGTGTGCACGCTAGAGATTTGATTCAGTGCCCTGTAATAAATCCTGGGTTCTACGTTCATCCAGAGTATGTGTGTGAACAGGTCCTAAAACTACCACTTCATATGATCCTCACCTGATCCTGTGGGGATCATCACCTGATGTTATAAGGATCATCACTGGATCCCAGTGGGATCACCCTTTACCTTATCCGTAGGGATCATCACCAGATGTTATAAGGATCACATAATCCCAGAGGGATCACCCTTTACCTGTGTCTGTAGGGATCATCCCCAGATCTTACTAGGATCGTAAACCGATCCCAGATGGATCATCCTTTACATGATCCTGTAGGGATCATCACCCGATCCCAGGTGGGATCATCACACGAAACACATCTCTCACGGTTTGCTGGATACTTACGACTTGCCGGTCACCGGTGAGGTGGGCCAGTGCTACCATCTGTTTCCCAAAGTGACTGAAACATTGCACAAACTCGGAAAAGTTCTTGGTAACTTCTATCTTCTTGAGACATTCTTTCACCTAGAGTTGGAGAGAAATAAGATATTGATGAGAAGGAAGAAGTTGATATTATCATCACTTCTCGAATCTCGTCTGGAATTGAAAGGTTTAAGATATTCTTCAATTGTAACAAACACAATAGACCAACTCACTAGTGGTTGCTCCAAGCATTAGGCTTCATTGGTAGAGAAGCCCCGTTGCCACCCCCCCCCCCTCCCCCCATTTGAAACAGAACAAACAAGGTGTCCCAAATAACCCATCCATCTCCCCTAATTTGCTTTACCACCCTCTCTGTAACAATCACATTCATTTCACTTATATAAACTATAGGTATTGATAACTATTGATACCTCCACTATTTATCTTGACAGAAGAACCAATTATACCTCAGCATGTGCTGTTTATAGCCGTTAGTCAGGTACACACCAGCCAGCAGGGCTATCAGTGGGAAAGGTTTTGTCTACCAAACTTGTTTTCAATCAAAGAAAAACAGTAAAAGTTGAGAACATTTTTCGATTGTTGCATTCATTCCGTACATTTCAGCATATTTTAGTAACACATGAACAACGAACAAGCATTGCAAGATACGGTCGGAAAGTGCAGTAATCCTTGGCATTAAGAGGTGAATTGCGCAGATGCTGTTTCACTTTCCTTGCGGATGAAATCAACTTTGGCAGCTGGCAACTGGAAGAAAACGCACATCTTGCTTTGCAATTACCTTTGCAAACGTCAGTCAGGTTATAGGTGAAACAGCTGGGAACAGTGCTTTTTGGTTTGGATGCACACAACACTATTTAACCATCCTTCAAAGCTATCACACTCCAGACAGGTAACCAACTTTTTGCGATACTGCCCGACAGATATGCAAAATTGTACACATGAATACCTGACTGACTTCCTAAAGATATTTACACTCGAGAGAAGTTATACTGTACAAGGTAAATTATCTCAGAAACATGAGGACACATTTGTGGGACAAACTTTTGAAAACCATAATTTTGAGCAAACACCTACAAGTCATCTCAAAGTATGCTACATTTACCGAAATAGTCACCGATCATTTCAGTTTTCGTTGCCAACTTAAGAAACTTGTTTTATTCACTATGGCATATAGTTATCTACTTAAGCCCTCAAAATGCCAATCATAAGGTCCCGAGTTCGAGTCACTCCAAGATTAATGTATGTCGTCCAGTTACAGAGTTGTTGACAATGGACAATTGTTGACAATTAATAATCGTGGACGTTAAATGTGAATCTAAGAGACTGACTTCGGTCAGCTTGCAGCTTTGATAAGCCAATGAGGCTTCTTCGCGAGTTCCTGCTTGCAGGAGGTCTAAAATACAAACATACATAATATCAAAACCACCAGTAGAGTACTGCCCCAAACGTAAATCTGAGAGATGCTCAAATTTGGTGGAAATGCGGTTACAACGAAAGAGGAAAGATAGAGGAATTGCTGAATCACACACCCTTGCTCGGGAAGCCATAATTTGATTAATGGTTACTTGATCTCCAATGAGAAGGACCCTCGTCACCGCTGAGAGGAGCCCTCTAGCTGCTCGGACCATGGAATTCTTATCCCCCGGCAGTGAGACCTGGCCGGTATCGTCAAAAGATATGTCGGTCAGCTTGGCAATGTTTGCACCTAGTAGAAAGCAGAATGTAACCAAGGTGTAAATGAACAGAAATGATCGACACCATGAAAACACCGTCAATTATCTATGACACCGACAGTCCTCAAACTGCAACCTGTATATTCCAAGTTTGTTAAGAGGCTCTACCTAAGTGTTTCAATCATTATCACATGCACAACCACAGCAATAGATTCAGCAACTCTCTCAGCATTCCTGTAAATGGTCTGATTTCCACTAAGCGTTGTATCTGTTTCAAAGGTCCTAAGATCTGGAAGTCTTTGAGTGATCGTCTCAGATATGATCATACCGTAACTTAAAAACTTGTTACAAAGCTCTTTTGTAAATAGAGTACTTATTACGTTTCCTATCTTCTATTAAAAAAAATAATAAAAATAAAAATAAATAAAAAAATAAATAAAAAAATATAAAAAATCAATCAATCAAGTCAATCAATCAATCAATCAAGTCAATAGAACACCAAATGTTTAAAGCATAGGGGGCTACTGTTGTTATGAGGAGACAGAAAAGTGGGGCACGATGTAAATATTACAAAATTAATGCAAAGCAATTTCTTAACAGCAATTGATCTATCATGGACACTCAATACTTTTCTGATATTGTTTGTTAAAAAATACAACACTCTCATGGTCTCCTCTTTATACCATTGCACTTGTTACAAACTTCCTATTCCTATGACCCCCTATGTGAGGGCCACCATCCTCTCTGAATCTACCAATCCCCAGTGGCGGAGCATCCATAAAGTCAGGGGGGGGGCACTCAAATGGCCTGCTGGCGCCCTTTCCTGCTTTTTACCACTTTTTACTTATTTGCGATTATGGACTTTTTTATTGCGCTCTCATCTACCTATTGACATTTGTCACATTATCTGCAAATTAGCAAGGCCCGGAAAGGGTCATTTCTGGCGATGAAGGGAGTATCTTAACTCAAAAAAAAATTTCTGCACGCTCTGCGCCAACCTGTGGTGGCGCTCCACTTAGATAGTGTCAAAGCGCCTCTACAGACCATTCTCGCCCCCCTGACCAATACCCCTAGCTCCGCCACTGCCAATCCCCAGTCTATTTGGGACAAATTTTTCAAAGATTGGCAAGTATGGAGAGAATTAATATGTACAGTCAACAATGATAGTCAAATTTCTATGTTGTTAAGCAAAATGACATATCCAGGTCAGAGTTCCATCTTTTATTTTGAATTATGTTTAATAACAAGAAGTAGAAAAAAATTCAAAATAAAATCCACTGAAGAATTCAAGAGGTTAGAGTTTGACATGTTGAAGGTTTCATATTTATGTACTATATACCTCAAGAGTAAAAATCATCTACTATGAAGGTGATACACTCCCAGAGAGAGATGGGGGGAGGAGGAGGGGGGTGAGGGAGGGTAAAGGAAAAGGGCGATACAGTAGGGGAGAGAGGAGAAGTAAAAGATGGTGCATGGGAGGGGATAGGAGGGACAGGGAGAGAGTGGAAAGAGAGGATGATAGGGAAGGGAGAGATGGAAAAGGGAGAGAGGAGAAAGAAAGATTGGTGGGGGGGGGACAGAGGAGGATGACAGGGAGAGAAAGGTCAAAGGGGAGAGGGGAGGGGGCAAAGAGAATAAGGAAGGAGGAGGGAGGGAGAGGAAGGAAAGTAGATAGAGGGTAGAGGGGGAGGGATAGAGAGGATAAATAAAATAGGGTTCAGCATATGACTAACAGTGACAATATATAATTACTAACAAATTATAACCTCAGTCACATCATTTCTCTCATATTTCTGCTGGTATGCCTACTTTCTTGATTGACGTCATGCATTTCTCTAATCAGACCTTTGCTGCGAGACAATTCATCTTGAATATCTAAATATCGGCTGATTACAAAAAAAACAAAAAAAAACAAAAAATGAGACGGGAAACCTAGAAAAATCAAGAACTTCATTAACGGTAATTGCACGCTCCTTCTCTGCCACAGATCGACCCAAACTAGACTTTTTGTTTTGTTTTCTCAAATCTTTTATGTTCCAACATTCCGGTAGCTAGAGCAGATGATCCACACGACCAAATTGGCTGTGATCCTCAAGTCCCTCGGGGGATCAAGCTCATAGTAGTACTGTTACTATCTTGAGGCATCTGTTATAAAAAAATGCCCTATTTTTTTCAGCTATTGAGCGCAAAACATTTATACCGTTGCCAACCACCGTGTGTCTGGAAAACGTTGATGTATAATACAAAAATAGCTGCAGAATTGAGTCTGTTTTTTGTGCATAGTTTACTCCTTAATTCTGCAATGTAATTAATTATGCACACGAATACAGCTAGGGACTGACACAATAGTGGTAGGAATAGCTATGTGCAGCTTGGGGAGTCTGGTCATCGATTTTTCCCAATAATTACCAGATATTACACAAAATTTGAGTGCATCAATTGATGAAGTATAAAAGGTTAATGTGCAAGCATTAACTAAATGCATTCAATTATTACATATATTTTTTTTACAACATATTTACCTTTTTTTTTACATTTGGTTGCTATAAGCTAAGACACTTGTCATGGTAGAATTAAATATTCCCATTTAAGAGTAAATTGGATAAAAAAATAAAAAATTCAAATTGTGCTCAAGATTTTTTAACTTCACTATTTGAAATGAAACTTGATCAGATAAAGCTGAACTACATGTGATATGAGAGTTTTATCATCTGAATATCAGACAGCGTCGGAAAATTGATCATAATCAACTCGGAATTTAGCTCCCTTTAAGGGATCAGAGGCTAGGATTGTCCTAATTATAGCCTCTAATACGTCCAGCTTAATATACACTCATGTATCACGAATAACACAAAATCAATGAGGCTGCTTTTCTCTTCAAATCCTCCTAATGGACGTGAATTATCCTTAAATCGCAGGAGTGAACTCAAACCTCTGTCAGTAACTATATTCCAAAGCAGCCTAAAAAATATCACCCACATTTCTTTATATGAATACCAACCATATTTATTCATGAACTAAGAAATATATATTCCAACTGTTGATGTTTTGTTTTCTTCCGTCACTATTTAGCATTATAAAGTTCCAGAACTTACCTAGGTAACCAGTGATGAGATTACCTGTCTCCCCACACCCTTGACACTCCACTTCTACCTAGCCTAGAGTGAAACGTTAACCTTTGTAGCACTGTACGCCCTCTATGACCGGCTACTTCCGTCTCATGGGACCATACGCACCTCACCATCCCCCCTACCTCCCCCCACCACAAAGACAAAGAAACTACATTATCTACAGTATAGAGGTACAGTATAGGTATTAAAAAGCACACCACAGGATGTTACAGTTAGCTGTGTCCTATTGTATTGCCAATTTACCAACAGAGGTTCAAGAGGTAGATTGAATTTAAACGACACAAGCCTGAAGGGAAAATTGTGACCCTTTTGTAGTTGTTACATATTCTGATTTGGTCAAAGAAAACAGATTAAAAAAATCCTTACGAAAATTATTTAAAAAAAATTTGTTTGGTATTCATAAAATTCAGAAGAAGTTTACACACGCTATGCAGACGACTCATTGTACTTCAGTTTAAATTAATACGTCTCTTTCACACCAAATGTGACTTTATATTTACACAGACCCAAATGACTAATAATAAATAAGTGATTCACATGGACATGAAACAGTGCCTATCAAACACACACCCACCAAACCTACAAAATTTCACCACTACCCCCCTCCTCCCCCCCCCCAAAAAAAAGCAGCACACTCTCTCCTCCATATTTCTGTTAACTTTTACTGTAGCTTTAAAAAACTACCATGTGACCAGAGTAAATAATTGAAAACCTCTCCTTCGAAAAAAAAAAAAAAAAACCTTTCCAACAAAAAACCTTTCCAACAATTACCTCCAAGCTTAAAAATTACCATTAACCATAGGCTTGAATAGTTTCTGCTTTTGCTAGCTGTGTTAATACATCCTTTTCCCATAGTCTTGATTGTTACAGATTCAACGGTAAATTGGACTGTTCATATATACGTCGAGGATCGAGAGAGAGAGACCGCTAAGAGCAAAAACCATAAGGAAAATGTCTTGGAGTGTCTGTAATCAACTGGCCTCATTTCAAGTTCCTTAGGTAAACTAAATGTTGACACAAGATTTTCAAACACAGCCTTTTTTTGACCAGGTAGAGAAGAAAGAGAGAAAGAAAGAAAAAAAGGTGATTTATTTCTCTGATATGAGCCAAAAATAGACTGCGAATTAACGTAGGTAGCTGATATACAATTCGAGCAGCTTTTAAAGAAAAACATTTAGGTGTCATATTCCTGCCTTCAAGTATTTCGTTTGGAAAGGAAAATATCCTGATGTAGTGTTGCATGTAGGGAAGATTTATTCTGTTTTCGTCAGAATTTATTACAAAGTTTGATTTTAATTTTGCATGTTTAGAAAAAAAAAAAAAAATAGAGCAATCAGGGAGGAGGGTCTCCAAATCTTAATCAAGAATACTTTCGTTTAGATATTGAAGCAACAACAAGAAAATTGAATGATTTTGGAGGACAAGATGGATGAGAAAATGCAGCTGTGATGTGGTGACAGGTAAGCAAAGAGTAGAGAATACCCCACAATTCTTTAATCCTGCTGTGATGACAATTCTTGAAACCGTTCTTGAAGATTTTCCCCGACTTTCTACGGTATATCACATTTTTAATGACTTTTTAGTCAGCAACTATAATCTAATCAACGTAACATATCATTTGGGGTTTGAACTGTCCAAATAAACAATAAAGAGAATTTACTTTTTTATTAAATATCTCCTATTCTGAGTAACCTTTTTGGTCACAAATAGTGCTTAAATAGAAGTAGATGACAACATTTTCTTGACTTTATGACAAGTGAAAATTGGGTCAAGAAATGAGATTGACATAAAATTATGCAACATCAGAGCATAATGTGGAAGAACAACACAGACAGGTCTATCAGTCTATTCAGACAGTTTATATGTAATTTAGGCCCGGACTCATAGGCATAGGAGCCCAATTTTATTTGGGGGGCTGTAACGACTCGCCCGAAAATAAAAAGCGTGTTCAACAGGTTAATGTGCATATCATATAGGCATGCATCGTATATTACATCGCAGGCCAATAACATACAATCATTTGCCGTGTTATTACCCTTCCATATAAATTACTGTTGTTACAATAATAATGATCATAATAATATAAGTTTAACCATTCAAAAACACTATGCAAATTATTTTTTCTTTCAGTAGGTGTCCGAAAAATTCTCAGCATATTGCCTGAATTTTCACACAAATATTTGGTTGGGGGCTGCATCCCCCCCCCCCCCGGCCTCTTATGCCTATGGGCCCGGTGTAGAGTTTTATATCAAATTAAAATAGTGTGCTGCAGGGCAAGGCAGGAAGTCGGGGTTGTGTAGATTGCAGGGAGTTGTTCCATAACAACTCCTTGGTAGAAGGAGGTCTGATGTGACATTTAGTGCATATTAATCAAAAAATAATCATAATAAAAATAAAAAATAATAATAAAAATAGTAATGCATATTAATTGCAAAATTGACAAAGCCAGGCCTAACTTTCAATACTAAGAGTACCCCAACAGGTGTAAAGGATTTTAAAAGCACTGATTCAGATTGGGAGAACTGTGCTAATCTTTTCTGCCCTTTTTCTGTTTTCCCCCCTTATTAATGTCTTTTCTTTCTTGGAGGGAGGGGAGAAGGGGGGGG
>JAIPMN010020982.1:0-10282 GCA_020650975.1 Apostichopus californicus | reverse complement strand
TCTGGGATCGATGGTGGTGTCTAACACTTCTGTTACACCTCATTCGAAACTAGGTCAGATTACCGGCATTAGACGTTTCTTTTTGCGCGAGTCTTCACACCCTTTAAATTGGTATAAGTCGACATTTATTGACATATATCAATGTTAAATCGTTTATATCCATTCCCTGTAATGATCTGATACAAATGGCAAGCAATACACATGTAGTCACGTTTCTCCAAGTCGTTCTATTCCAAGACTTGCTCCCAATAATTAGGACAGTTAAGTAATTAAGACTTTGATGTAAATACATTTACTTTGATTTTCAAGCGCGTCGAACCCATCAAGAAATTATCAGATCTTAAAAATCTGTAACTCTTTGTTGTATTCATCTACTGATTTCAGCGGATGAATATCTATCCCGTTAGCCGAAGTGATGCGGACGCAACATCCGTTCTTAGTGTCGTCTTCGATCACTAAAAGGAAAGCGTCCACAACTTGTGAAATTCTGGAAAAGAAAATTAATATACATGAACGATAATGTATGTATGTATGTATGTATGTATGTATGTATGTATGTATGTATGTATGTATGTATGTATGTATGTGTGTATGTATGTATGTTGGTATGTATGTATGTATGTGTGTATGTATTTTAGATCCTCCTGCAAGCAGGAACTCGCGAAGAAGCTATCATTGGCTTATCAAAGCCGCAAGCTGACCGGAGTCAGTCTCTTAGATTCATATCTCTTAGATAATCAGATAGTGGCCAAAATTAGTTATTAAAAGTGAACACGATAATGACGTGTGTGACCAGACAACCTCTTTAAAGAAATTTAGGTAATTGTGGAAACCTCAATCAATTAGTCGCTTTCAATAATATGGCCTATAAATTACGGTTAGTAAGTTTGTACCGATAATACAATTTTCATGTCATATATATATACAGGAAGATTTGAACATTCTGCCGTTAGCTCAACTTAACTAAAGCTGTCATCTAAAGTGAGAAATGGTTGATAATTATTATTTTGCATATATACGTAATACTTACGGGACTTTGTTAGCTTTATGTATGGTATTGTCGTCTGGTACGTTGATAAGCAGCGGAGTATCAACAAAAGTTGGGCAAATTATTCCAACACGGATGTCGTCTGCTCGAAACGAAGGATCTGTTTCCTGTGAAGCCAAATTAAAAGTGAAGTATCTGTCCCGAATATTACAAACGTTTAGCCTGGTGGTGATGGGTCTGCAGATTATTTTGGAATCATTGTTACATTTGGGTGTTTGTAACATGGTTATCCTTGATGGTTGGCAATTTAGGTCTAAATCGTTTCTACGGCTTTACTTTTCCTTATGAACGCTACACCTTCCCTTTGCACTCCTGGCTCATTTAACTGCCGGTACGAAACTCTTCTCTATTCCACTTGACCAGCTGAACGCCACGGGCCGATTCACGGACATAAACTTGAAAATCATCAACTCATGTATATATACTCGGAAGTCATTCATTAATTTCAATAAAGCTATGTGACTTCCTCCTGTCTTTGACAATTTTACCATGCAGTAAAAATTCTCACCACCAATGCTAACGAGAATCCAACCACGCCGTACTTAGTGGCCACGTAAGAAGGATCAACAATGGGAACCATACCTGTTAAAAACAAGAAGATTTGTTAGGTAATTTGAGTATTAAACTTTAATTGTAAATCAAGATTATTGCGTAAATATTTTTTTTTTAAACGGTTTAGACTAAACCAATATGGAAGGACCTATATTCGTTGAAGCCGACTCCAATGAATGTAAAGGGGTCCTCCCCTTGTAAAATAAAAAATAAATTTGGTCTATAATTAGCTCTAAGCGCAAGCTAGTTGTGCTAATAAATATGGTAATCTTGATTTCTTTCTCTATCTTTTGTGGGGTGGTGGAGGGGGGGGGGGGGTGAAAAGGGGATTACATACCTAAAGCAGTGGACTAAATCTTCCCCGGCTGAATGTAAAAACAAATCCCCCGACTGAGTCATTTTCCCCGACTCGACGATGAATGAAGGGGCGGGGGTTGGCTTGGCTCCACCCCCTTTGCGCACGCTACTGAAAACAAATGCCACTCTAAGAAGAAAGAACATTGCCAAATAATGTTCACATGTTCATGAAGTAGAATGATAATATCAGTGCACCGTCACATACCTGCAAGTGAAGCCGTGTTTATAAGTACTCCTCCACTGCCACCATTTTCTTTGCTCATGAATTGCTTTGCCAAGTAAGATCCTTTAATAACAGCGGTCTAAAGAGGTGAGAATGAAACTGATGAGAGACTGACAACGGGAAGGTTGTGAAAGCTTGTGTACGTTGTAAGTAGGTAAAAATACACTTTAAATATTTGACATTAACTAGTCTAGTTAATGTGTGACTGTGGGTACAAATCAGTTCACCTATATAGCAATTTTACACATTTACAGTCATGATTATTTAATCAATTTATTTGGGGAAGAGGCATTTTGTTAATTTTCCGTCACCTCAGGAGAACATAATGCTGTCAGCCAAAAGGCCGAGGAGAAACGGATACTTTTTTTTAAAGAAAAAGCCGCTCAGGAAAGAACCTGGGCACGAAAACCAAACTACCGAACGACTGATCCGCTCTCAACCCCAGTCCCTTGCATCGGGACTGTGACTGTGTGATCATCGTCGGGTGTGCATCACCATTCCCATCGAAAGGGAACATATACTACACATGATCTTAGCCACAGGGCCGAGGAGAAACGGATGACTCATCTAACGCCAGAGTCACACCAGAGTCAAACAGAAGAAATGAATTGTTCTATATAGGCTATTCAGTAATTTGGACATTTAATATCGCACTGGATAATTTTTGTTTAATTATTCCCACTCGCAAAATAACTGCTATTCAGCACATATAAATAATAATCAACAACATAAATGAGCTAATTAATCATGTCATTAACACAATTGTACTCTCGCTATCAGGTATTAACTTGCTCTCTTCTGATTGGCTAATTATTTCCGACGTCATCACTAATAGGTAAGGTTACACATGTCCAAGCGAAATTCAAACGAAATAGGCAAGTTACATAGCCAAGTGTGTAGCACTACACACTTCGTGTGTTTTATGAAATTTTTATGACGTATTTTTCTCATCTACTATGCAAATTTGAAATGTGAAAATATTATACATTTGATGTGCAATATACCAGCTAAGAGGTAAATTTATATACATAATGTGTAATTTTACCTATTTAGTTTTTGTGTGTATATATATATTATTGTGGATACCGTATGTATGTAGGTACAGAAGATCAATGGTGACAGATCAGCATCTCGATCGAACAGAATGTTATCTCGGTCTTAATCACAGACAAATCAACCAAGCCTCAATAATATAGTGGTTTGTGAGCATCTTTGTCAATGAATGATAGATAAATCAAAAACACAAATCTGAGATATAAGACTTAAATGACAGAATGTGTCCCGTTTCTTACCAAATTGACATCAATCATCTTTGGGTTGCTTGGTGTAACTCCAGCGTTGTTGACGACCAAATCAAGACGACTGTTTACTGATTTGGTTCTTTCAAATGCATCTATAATATAGACGGCAAGTAAGGTAGAGAGAAAACATATGACAATACAGCAATATGATACAACTCGAATAGTATATATGCACTTACAGAAGAGAGAAGGTAAATTATGCACAATGGACAGTTGCAGTTATGGTTATAACGTAAGCTACAGTATACTGTCGATTCAAGGGATATTTCCCTTTTCGCACAAATCTAACATACATGTTTCTATTCTCTAGATATAGGCCAAGATATCGGCCTACTCTGTTGTGATAAAGTATATCTCCCTCTAACAACAACGTAAGCATATCTTCAACAACCATGCAGAATTCAAAATGCATTGAGGTTTCGATGACTTCATTGCACTAGTCTTCTGCTTGTTAGTATCAAGACTTTTGCTTGTTAGTAACAAGAACTAGCTGTTACAATATAAATGGCCCGAACCACCATTTTAATACCATTACACTATGGCATGATAAACACAGATCAGTCTACTGTACGTGGCAATACACACCTCCACTAAGGGTATTGTACTTAATGTTATGAATCCACACACCAAGTATGAGAAATATCCACGATTCCCATCGTTAGATATCATGTAAAAGGATTTTCAGAGTTTGACCTCTGGTGACCTCAAGTGAGATTTGACTTCACAAGCAACAGGATTCTTGTACTAAATAAGGCAAATCCATATAAAGATGATTTCTACCATGAGAAATCATGTTTTCAAGGTCTTCAGGCCTTGACAAGTATTTTTAAAAGTACTCGCTATTTGGCACACGGTGACTAAAAGTCTATTGGCCAAATTTCACTCGCCACTATAGGCCTATGATTGTTGTTCAAGTCAGGCGCGTAGCCAGGAATTTGCCAAGGGAGGGGCGAAAATGAAGGCAAACTATCTAAGCGTAGCGCCACCATGTTTGGCGCGAAGCGTACAAGAACATTTTGGCTGGAAATGCCTCCCAGATCGCTGGAAATGGCACTTCCCAGGCCTTATAAGTTGCATCTTAGCATTTTCTCTTTTAAAATTACTAGCGATATCATAAAAACATTAAACATTTTTTTTTACAAAATATGCTCAAGGGGGGGGGGGGGGCGGCTGCCCCCTTCGCCCCCTCCTTGGCTACGCGCCTGGTTCAAGTCTCCATAGTACATATCTGCAACATCAATACTTTCTATGAACAAACGTTAGGCACTTAGGCAGATACATGGTGCTACGAAATTGCACATTGGAAAATTATGTTTCTGTGTTTCTGCAAAAACAACGAAGAATTGGCTTCTGTTACAATTGGGCTCCTTTATAGTACTAGGCATATACTATACAGTAGCTAGGTGTGCGCGAGTCCTAAGCCTATACAGAACCTCACTGCTACTTTGAACCGCTACTCGACTTAGAGCGACTTCGTACATTTTCCCAATTATGTATCTTGTCATTTAGCTGTTACTCCATTACACTGCCTAACACAAAGCTATCTTTTACGCAATGAAACTCTGAGGTTGAAAGACCATCTATCTTCCATAACATCTTAGCAGCAACAACAGCAAACTTGCTTCAAAACTTCTTAAATTGTTGTATATTTTACGAATTATGACTGATAGCCAGTGGGAAAATGCCTTAGGAAATAATTTAAGAGATGTTTTGCCATCTTGGTATTGGTATTGTGACTGGTATTCTTCACGTTGTTGTGTGAACGAACCCAATTTTACCCCACCGTTGCTAGCCTAGACTACATAAAATTGCCAATAGGCCTACCCAGGTTTGTTCAAGTTGTCCCATAATCATAAACGTGACGAAAGACGAACGTTGTTTTAAAGGCCAAGCTATGCTTAAACTGGTGGAAGATACTACATAACTTGAGATCAACAGCCGATCCAGACACAGCTCGTGAACTCAGTGCCAAAGCTAAGACCGTTTTACACAATTAATTCGCATTGAGTTTGGTCATAGTCAAAAATCTAACTAGGTGACAGTCAAGTTTCGTAAATGGCGCCTGGTCATTTCCCCAACGTAACTACATCCAAACCTGAAGGTTTTATTTGGCAGTGAATCTCGACAATTGCGAAATACGACGGAAAACCTTCAATAGCACCGCTGTATGTACAAAGAGTACACCTTTTGCATGTAATGTATTAGCGGTAGTATAGGCAGCTTAGCGACTTGCTGAAGCCTGCGAAACTGCGCATGGGTTCGCGAGATTTGATTTGATTCTAAGGTAAGGTAATTTCCAATTGCCAACAGCCTTCTATTCTTTTGAGGCGTAACGCACGTGTTATTTACTAGGCTGGTCGGTAGGAGATACGGTAGATTATGAAACAAGGTTTCCACAATTTGGCCTCTGGTGACTCCAAATGACCTTTGACCTCCATAAAAATAATATGCTTCTTGTATTGAACGTGTCACAACTACAAACTAAATAAAAGATTTCCAAGCTACCCTCCTTGAGATATCTTGTTTACAAGGTTTTCACATTTTGACCCCTATTGACCCCAAATGAACTTTGACCTCCGCCAAAACAATAGGCTTTATTTCCTAAATATGGTTCTCCTATACACATAATAAGAGATCGGTCAAAGCTTCCCTTCTTGAGATATTGTATTTACAAGGTTTTCACAATTTGACCCCTGGTGACCCCAAAAGACTTTTGACCTTCTTTAAGAACAATAGGCTTCTTTTACTCAATGTGGTACACATACTCCCAAAATATGGGATTGGTCCAAGCTTCCCTCCTGGCCCCTGGTGACCCCAAATGACCTTTGACCTCCCCCACAAAACAATAGGGTTCTTCTACTCAATGTGGTACTCATATACACCAAATATGACATTGGTCCAAGATTCCCTTTTTGAGATATCGTGTTTACAAGCGAGGCGTCACACAACACACACACACGCGCGCACACCCACACACACTCCGCCTGCATGACTGCATAGGTTACGATTATCATCGAAACCAAAGTTATGCCAAAGCTATACCCACCGTAGCAGATCTGCTACACCGTTTTGTTGGGAAGCTTATCCTACCAAAGTCATGTATTTTAGCTTTATTTACCATTGTAGCATATCTGCTACATTTTCTTATATGACTAGCACTAATTTGAGGGCAGCATTTATCAATTTAAAGAAAGACAGAGGAGAGAAAATGGCTGCTCCTCATGTTGTGATTCGCATGTAAAAGCAAGGTAAATTTTCTTTTGTTTTCACCCTTTCATTGCGAAGATAATGAATAAACTACTATTAGTCATTATTTTTCATACCAGTAGTTTACATTAGCATGTACTATTTACCATGAAATTGGTTCTAGATCCTGAAAAGAGTTGCGACAACTTTGATGTAGCAAATTTGCTACATTGGTCAATGAAGGCAGCACACAGCGAAGGATAGGCCAAACCAATACATACATCTAACATGTAGTTTATGTTGCAGGATGTGATATAGGCCTAGCCAGCAATGCAATTTTGCGCTATTGAAAGGCATCAGAATATTTTAAGGGCTTCCTCATCAGGGTTTGTCATGATCAAAGGTCACGGTGGGGAGGAGGGAGGAAAGATGGGGGGGGGGGGGTGGTCTGATGGCAGCGTAGGCCAATCATGTACATATATCATATCATGGTTTAGGAAATATAGGTTGCCTTGCATTACCATTCTACAGTGGTCGTGGTTGGGAGGGGATGATACTATGGTTGAGTGTGATCTGAGGGAACTGTGGGGCAGAGGGAGGGTAGGGGGAGGGGTGGTCTGGTGGGAGCATAGGCCAATCCTGTACATGTAAGCTCAATTTATCGGTTCATGGTGAGGAATTACTGCCAGCCATGCATTACCATTCTACAGGGAACATGATAAGGAGGGATGATATATCTTGAGACATACCCTGCATGCAATAAAGTAATAATGGGTGTGCGGTAGGGCCGCCTATGGTGGCAGCTAGCAAGGTCATCATTGGCAGCTAATGAGCATCATGAAGGGCAGCACCTGATCGATGTTACGAACAAACAAATCAAGATCCTGAACATCCAATTTTTGCTTCTATATTTTCAGATTCCAAGACACCGAATCAGTTAATGACGGTTAGGTTTGATGGCATCGACCACTACACTGTGTATGAAAGCAAAAGGCAAAGGTGTAGAAATTGTCCAGATGGATTTGCATACGTTAAATGTATGAAGTGCGACGTACACCTTTGCCTCAACAAGAACAGAAATTGCTTCCATGCCTATCATGTTCACTAAGACACAATTACAATCAGAACTGACCTTGCTTTACTCATGTATTCACCTTGTTTTGTGTTTTGAAGTCCCTATATTTTTTATGTGTTTTCAGCCTATGCTATGGTTACCTTGATATAAACTGTTACTATATCATGTTCACTAAGACACAATTACAATCAGAACTGACCTTGCTTTACTCATGTATTCACCTTGTTTTGTTTATTGTATAATTATAAAGAATATGGAAGGTTAATAACACGCAAATGATTGTATGTAATTGGCATGCGATGTAATTACCGATGCATGCCTATATGATATGCACATTAACATGTTCCGCGCGCAAAAGACACAATTTACAATCAGAACTGACCTTGCTTTACTCATGTATTCACATTGTTTTGTGTTTTGAAGTCCCTATATTTTATATGTGTTTTCAGTCTATGGTATGGTTACCTTGATACAAACTGTTACTATATCATGTTCACTTAAACACAATTACATTCAGAACTGACCTTGCTTTAGTCATGTATTCACCTTGTTTTGTGTTTTGAAGTTCCTATTTTTTTATATGTGTTTTCAGTCTATGGTTACCTTGATATAAACTGTTACTAAATCATGTTCACTAAGACACAATTACAATCAGAACTGACCTTGCTCTACTAATGTATTCACCTTGTTTTGTTCTTTGAAGTCCATTTTGTATGTGTTTTTAATCTATGGTATGGTTATCTTGAAAATAAACCGTTACTAGAAAAGGATAAAATCTTTGTCATATTTCCAGTGTTACCCATTGTAGCAAATTTGCTACAAATGAAAAAAGTTCGTCAAGGTGGGTCAAATTGAAAATTAATATTCCATAGTCCCTAAGACCACTCAAAGTAACAGTTTCCCCATAGGAAATAATTTTTACTCAAAAATAAAGGGTAGTGGGGGATTAGGGGGATAAACTTGTTTAGTGGACAGCAAAATATGAAGGGACAAAAACGAATGACTTACAACAATTACGCTAAGAAATGTCAAACATTACCTTTGAGTTCGGTCTCTGATGTGACGTCACATTTTATAAACATAACTCTCTCCCTTCCGAATCTATCGCTAAATTCTTTCAGAGTCTGTTCTCCCGTTTCATTGTCAATGTCAATCATTGCAACCAACTGAACACGGAAAAAGAAAAATGTATTTTATATGGCGAACAGAATAATTATCTGCAGGCAACTCTTGCTATTTACAGGACAAACTTTAAGATTCCACTGACTGATTTAAATATAGGGGCATGAACGTTTATGAAAGGGCCAGTGGCAAACCAAGGTTTTTTTTTTTTTATAAAAGGAGGGGTTACGGCATGTAGGGTCGTTGAAGCCGACTCATATGTAGGGCGGTTTGGGGGTCCTCGGAGAAAATCGATAACAAATGATGCATTGTAAGGCATATTTAGACTATGAATTAAGTACATATAGTTATTCCCTAAACGAAAGGGTTGTGCTCATAAGTGCTTTGTGTGAAGTTGAAAATAGAGAAAGGAACGGGGCGGGGGAGGGGGTGGAAGGGGGAGAGGTACACCCGTGGTAGTGGTCTAATTCTTCCCCGACTGAATATAAACAGAAAAAGAACTTTGCTGAACCATATCCCCAACTGAATATGGATGGTGAGGGGATGCTTTTTCATTCTCTATTCATCGCATTATTCAAACCCAGGAGAGTTTCTTAAGGCACTCCCTAATATGGCTCTAAATTATGAGGACTCTCTTCCCTGCGGGGAAGAGTAGCCTTTATAGAAGAGTGCAGCATTGTACTAGGGTCACTTAGTAATGACAAGGCACCTGGCAGCGATGGCCTCTCTGTAAATTTCTATAAGAAGTTTTGGCCAAGTATTGGTCAATGGGTCTTTGATTCATTAAACTACAGTTATCATAATGGTTCTTTTTCAAAAGGAACAATCTAGAGGAGTGGTGACACTCATACCAAAACCGGATAAGGACTGTAAGTTGTTACAGAACCACCGACCGATTACATTGCTAAATACTGATTATAAAATAGCCGCTAAGGCTATAGCGACAAGGCTCCGACTGCATGAATGCATAGGTTACGATTATCATCGAAACCAAAAGTGCTCTTCAATATCATAATAGAGACGACAATTATGCCACTTACTTGGGCGCCCTTCATCAAAAGTCTCTCCGAGAGCGCCTTCCCAAATCCGCTAGCGCCCCCAGTTATCAATGCATTTATACCGTCAACCTTCATACCGAACTTCGAATCATGTGATGAGATAGATCTGTGATTCCAGAGAAATAAAATTTAGCCTTCATAGCAAGGGCATATTGCTATCTCTGTATAGAGACAGAGCTGCATTAATCTTGTCATGTCTGTCGCTTCGCAGTTTCTATCGACGGACCATATCGAACATAAGTAGTAACAGTCTTGTAGTAACAATACTTGTTACTTAAATAGCCTATATATAGCCTATTTATAGCCTTTATATAACCTATTTATAGCCTATAGCATAAACCGTCTGACGTTAATACATTA